>JBAGKK010514403.1:0-13725 GCA_037177015.1 Euceroptres primus
TAAAGGGGTTTGTACGTGTGTTGAGAAGGAAGGAAAAAAGGTTGAAATATGTTCCTGAGTGTTGGGGTTTTTTTTTTTTTTTTTTTTTTTTTTGAGAAAATTACACATTGCGTGGAAATGCCCATATGTATCTACATATACCTACATTTTCCGAATGATTCAAAGTGAGAAAAAGTCAGGAAATTTCTAATTTCATTGCAGCTGGACCTCCTGATACTGTCAGGGTGTCTAGCGGACCGGGAAATCGGGAAAAAACCCGGGAATTTTATTTTACCGGAAGAATTTTATTTATGATTGAGATTATGCTTATATTTTGTTTTTTTATTCTTCAGATTTCGATAGCATTTAAGCAACTACTTGTGATCCTGTTAAAAAATATTTATTTTACGTGTTACGAAAGTTTTAAAATATGTATTTTCGATTAATATTTATCACTTCAGTCTGTGATTAAACATAAGTTTAGCACGTGTAAATAAATAATTATTTTCTTTATATATTAAATTTTGTATATGTATATTGTGTTAAAATTCCCGTTTCTATGTATATATTTACTTTCAAAAATCTTAAAAAGACATTTTTAACTTGATCGGGGAATTAAAATTGACCGGGAAAAACCCGGGAATTTTAAATGGTCTGATCGCTAGACACCCTGAATGTTTATTATTAAAACTGAATCACGGGCCAAAACGAGGAAAAACCTCCTTAATTTCTCTGGAAACTTTTTCCAAAAAGTGGAAATTTGAGATTTTTACAGAAGTAGATGTTTTATTATATTAAATTAAGTTAATTAATTCACATTCTGAAAAATCACGATTTTTACAAATTTTCACAACTTATGAAATTTCAAATTCTGTATTTATTAGCAAATAAATTGCCCTGTTTGTTAACACAGATCCTGAATGGGATGGAAGTCAAAGAATAGCAGTTCTGCAACAAAAACTTAGCGAATTGCGAAAAACTTATAACTCGGTGAAAGTGGAATTAGCAGGAATCGAGAGGCGACGGAAAAAGTTGAAGAGACGAGAACGAGAAGGTTAGTAGCCACCTACTTAATATTTCTTTATTATTATTTAAAAGAGAATCAATTTTCAAAGATTGTAATTTTGTTTATAAATTTTTATTTTATTTCAAAATTTTTAATTTCGGAAGAATAAAAGGAATCTTAAAAATAGTAAATAATTCCTATAGCCTAATTTCAACAAAAGATAATTTTCAAGCGAATGCATCAGTAATTAGTACGTCGGATGTAATAAAAAAATGTTTGGGTTTTTACAATAATTTTTATTTTAATAATGTTTTTGAAATTTATTAAAATTTTAAAATTAATTTAAAACTTTAAAATAATTTAAATTTTAAAATTAATTTAAAACTTTAAAATAATTTAAATTTTCAAATTAATTTAAAGGCCATAGCTGGATAAGCATGGTTGGTCTGCCTTAGCAGATGTTTGGTTCATATTTGGGTGGTAAGTTTCTACCATTATAAGACTAATTTACCTCAAGTGCCAACTTCAAAAAAAATTTTTTTCAAAAGTTATAAAAAATTTGAAAAATCAAAAAATTTAATTTTCTCGAAAATGGCTGAAACAATTTCGATGGTTCAAATATATATTGTACAAAATATCACAGCGGTTCTAAAAAAATGGAGAGTCAATTCTGACAATTAGAAAGGAATAAAAAAAATTTTTGGAATTTTGAAAAAAAAAATTCTATGAAAGCTTTTTGGTACCGTCGCAATTTTTTTCCTATAACCCACTCACACCCTCAGTAACAACATCTATTTCTGCGAGCATGATCCCAATGGTACTTCACAGAAAAAATAGTACATTATGTAACAAGGGGCGAAAGGAACAGATTTTTCCCGCGAGGGCAGTAAACTAAGCTCTCGCCAAAATTTACGTTTAAACTTGGCGAATAATGTACTATTATTCCACTCTAGGACCGTGGCCACCTTTTTGCCCTGAAAAGCGGGTCTGACGCATTTTTTTATAGCTTTGTTCGCGGCTCAAATTCTGATCGACTCGGAGCAACTCAGATTTTCAATATGGCGACCGTCGACCAATCACAGCCTCAGATTTCGGAGGAGTTCTCGAGCCACGAAAAGAAAAAAATGTAAATTTTACTTTCGCCCCGCTAATTTTACTTTCGTCCCGCAAATTTTACTTTCGCCCCGCAAATGCGGTTTACGGGAAATATATGCTACTTTCGCCCCTATTTTCAGGGACAAAAGGTGTCCATTTCGGTCGAGCGTGGAATAAAAATTTTTTCGGCATCTACAAAATATGCGATTCCATTGAAATGAGGATTCTTCTTAATTTTAACTCATGACTCTCTTAAATGAGCATCATATTCGAAATCAGAGACACGCTTTTGCATAAATTTTACTTTACATCTTGTATTTTCGAACTTTCTTGTGTGCTATATGTATTACATACGCCACACAGTGTGGACAAAAGTCTGTGTACAAGCCAATTTTCAATGGATTTTGATGTTTTTTTTTTTTAATGATCGTAAGGCTTCCAGGCATAACGAGTGGGTGCACAAAATTCACTTTGGCCAAACAAAAATTTTTTATTTAACAACAAAGTAAACAATACTTTTTCCCTAACTTTCCAGCTGTACCTTTTTTTAAGATCTTCAAATTGACTAAAAAAGAGCCTAAGTCAGTGTAATAACTATCCAGCAACAATTTCCAGAAGGTTAGAGTAAGAAAAAAATTGTTTATAATATTTTAAGCAAATTAATGAACAAAAGCCATTTTCTCGTGATTCGCAATAATTAGTTGTTTGAAATTCATAGTTTTTATATAAAATATGAGAAATTAATGCCTAATTGCGATTAGTTAAGAATAACTGCTGTTTGACAATTATTTAAATAATTTTTATAAACAAATACACAGTTTTCGTATGTCACAATGAATAGGCTCAATTTTTTTTTTTAAGAATCAACCAAGAATGTCTTGCCAAATACTCCTTGCTGTCATTTTTTTTCAAATTAACAATAAGTGTTAATTATTTAAACAATATTTGTAAACAAATTCACATTTTCAATATTATTCCACGATAGGCCCAATTTTTTTGCGGGACCAACTAAAAATATATTGCCAGTAACTCCTAGCTGTAATTTTGTTTAAATTGATAAGAAATATTAATTATTTAAACATTTTTTATAAATAAATGCACATTTTGACAATTTTTCCAAGAATAGGCCCCATTTTCTTAGCGAAATCAACTAAAAATGTATTGACAATGACTCTGCTATGATATTTTGCCAATGGACAAGAACAGTTAATTATTTGAACAATTTTTATAAACAAATGTAAATTTTGGCCACTTTTGCATGAATAAACTTATTTTCTTCGTGGAATAAACTAGAAATGTCTATTAATGACTCCTTCTTGTCATATTTGTCCAATTAACAAAAACTGTTGATTATTTAAACAATATTTATAAACAAATTCACAGTTTGACCATTTTTCCATAGTAAATATTTTTTACGGAATTAACTAAGAAATCAAGGTCATTATATATGTGTTATTAAAGGTGTGATCAGTTCTTGGTTATTGGGTTATCAAATTATCTATTTATTGGGTATCGTATCTCAAAACTTTTTCTTCATTAGAAAAATATGACAAGAAGGGATAATTGGCAAGACATTTCTTGTTGATTCCGTAATAAAATTAATATTTATTATGGAAAAATGGTCAAACTGTGGATTTGTTTATAAATATTGTTTAAATAATCAACAGTTTTTGTTAATTGGACAAATATGCCAAGAAGGAGTCATTAGTAAGATATTTCTAGTTTATTCCACAAAAAAATAAGCCTATTCATGCAAAAGTGGCCAAAATGTACATTTGTTTATAAAAATTGTTTAAATAATTAACCTTTCTTGTCCATTGGCAAAGTATCATAGCAAAGAGTCATTGGCAATCCATCTTAGTTGATTGCTAAGAAAATGGAGCCTATTCTTGGAAAAGTGGTCAAAATGTGCATTTATTTATCAAAATTGTTTAAATAATTAATATTTTTATCAATTTAAACAAAATTACAGCTAGGAGTCACTGGCAATACATTTTTAGTTGGTTCCGCAAAAAATTGGGTCTATTCGTAGAATAATGTTGAAAACGAGAATTTGTTTATAGATATGGTTTAAATAATTAACAGTTGTTGTTAATTTGAGAAAAAATGACAGCAAGGAGTCTTTGGCAAGACATTTTTGGTTGATTGTGTAAAAAAAATTGAGCCAAAAACGAATACGAATACGAAAACTGTGTGTTTGTGTTTGTTTCTTTCATATTTTATATAAAAACTGTGAATTTCAAACAACTAATCATTTCGATTCACGAGAAAATGGCTTTTGTTCATTAATTTGTTTAAAATATCATAAGCAATTTTTTTACTCTAACCTACTGGAAATTGTTGCTAGATAGTTGAAAAAAGATGTAGAAAGAGATCTAGATCTTTAAAAAAAGGTACATCTGAAAAGTTAGGAAAAAAATATTGTTTATTTTGTTATTAAATAAAAAATTGTTGTTTGGCCAAAGTGAATTTTCTGCACCGACTCGTTACACCTGGAAGCCTTACGGTCATTTAGAAAAAAAACATAAAAATCCATTGAAAATTGACTTCTAGGCTGACTTTTGTCCACAAAAAGTGCTTTTGGCCCCACTGTGTGGCGTATGTAATAGCACACAAAAAAGTTCGAAAATACAAGATGTAAAGTAAAATTTATGCAAAAGCGTGTCTATGATTTCGAATGATACTCATTTAAGAGTCATGAGTTAAAATTAAGAAGACCCCTTGTTTCAATGGAATCACATACTTTGTAGAGGCCGGAAAATAATTTTTTTAAACTGTGAAGTATCATTGGGATCATGCTCGCAAAAATATATGTTGTTACTGAGGGTGTGAGTGTATTATAGGAAAAAAATTGTGGCGTATAGGAAAAAAGCTTTCGTAAAATAGTATATTACGTAACTAGGGGAGAAAGGCAACGATTTCAACGAGTGTGAGGTTGACATAGTTGCTTCTCCCCAAGTCACGTATACAATTTTTTATAAAAACTGAATTGAAAATTCGACTCGATGCCTGTACAACGAGGCGAAAGTAGCAGTTTCAACTGTAGAGTTAAAAGAAAAAAACTGCAATTCGTGATGTGACTGTCGCTAAGCAGTTTCTGTCAGCTGTTTTTTACTTTCAACCCTAGGGTTGAAACTGCTACTTTTGTCCCGTTGTACAGGTATCTAAAGTCGAATTTTTAATGTAGGTGTTATGAAAAAAAAATTTTTTTTCAAATTCCAAACATTTTTTTTATTCCTTACTAATTGCCAGAATTGACTCTCCATTTTTTTTAGAACCGTATTTAGAACCATTGAAATTGATTCAGTCATTTTCGAGAAAATTTAATTTTTTGATTTTTCAAAATTTTTTTTATAACTTTTGTAACAAATTTTTTTTTAAGTTGGCACTTGGAGTTAGTCTTATAATGGTATAGAAACTTACGACCCAAATATGAACCAAATATCTGCTAAGGCAGACCAACCATGCTTACCCAGCTATGGTCTTTTAAAATTAATTCCATATTTAATTTTCAGCAATCAAAGCAGCCAAAGCAGAAATGCAACAAGCCTGCTCGTGATGAGAATAGTTGAGTCGTGGACGATTGTAAAAAAATCTCGTGTACAGAACAACTTTCAGCATTTGAGTGGTAACTATGTGATTTGTGCAAACGCCTAGGTTTAAATGGACTGGACTTTTATCTATTAATTATCTAATCGTAATAGGTCTCGCGGCAGTTTAGATATGTCTCCCGATCCCCTAGAATCAGTTTGTAGATATAATCTCAGTGCATAGCATAAAAAATGTAGCTTTACTTACGTGCGTAAATCTAGTTTTACGTACATTCAGCTTCATATTCAAAACTCTTAAATGCAAAACGTGCCAAATCTGGTCTACAATCCTAAATTATATTTGTTTTCCTTTGCTTGCATCATCTATGAAATTTATTAATTTTCTTATGATCTCAGACTTAATTATAATTTAAAATTCATGAGAAAGTTATTTTTTGCAAAATGAATTTTGCCGTACAGAATTGAGAAAACTTATATTATTAATTATTTTGTTTCAAAAAGGAACTTGTTAGGGAAAATTATTCAATTAATGCATTTAAGGGTCAAAATTCTTTCGTATCGTTTCTCTTGTCGTTAAGCGCAAAATCGAGGGATGTAAAAATTATTTTCATCTACGGCGCATTTATAAGGCTGAAAGAATTTTATGGGAATTGTAATTCAATTTCTCAATTTACAGCCTTTCGATTTGAACGAGGGGTCGTGTGCAAAGAGAGCTCATCAGTTTCAAAAAAAGACTTCAGTTATACATAAAATATTTAGCAAACGGTTGTATATAAGCTCAACCTATGTGTTGTAAAATGAAGTTTTACGTTAGTTATTTTGTATAAAAAAAAAAGATGTTACCGCGTCGTTTGAAAATTTGAATCTAAAATTAGAATCGATTCTCAAATTATCTAGGTAATTAAATTGTTATTTATTTTAGGACATGTACAGTTTAAGTGATGAATATATCATGTCACGCCTAAGTTATTTTGTTATTAAAACGTAATTTTATTCAAGGAAGGGAAAAAACTGGCTATTCCTATTTGCACTTGGCTCCTCGATTACAATAAATTTGTAATTTCCTGTATCAGGAATAAGCTCTTCCAAGGCTCTTTGATTGTCAGTATTAAACAATATTGAAATTTTCGAGTATAAAATTATTCTGACTTAAATTTTTTTAAATGTACTCTCATCACTGTAAATGGGGCCGCTGTAAATAAGACCAGATTCATGGTCGTTCACGCTTCACTGATTCTGTCTCCCTCCCTGAGCGTCCCGCGATGGCGCCATCACTCGAGCAGTCAGGGCCGCCAGACGTTGTTTACATCACGACTCTGCGCATTTACTTTTGTACGTTCAGAGAATATATAGCGGTCCTGAATGTTGAGATGAGAGTGCTCGCTCGTTGCTTTAAATCCGGTTCAAACTGGATTTTAATAGCATCGACTTCAAGGCCGTCTATCCTCGAGCCCGGCCTTATTTCAAGCGATGAGTGTATTTTTGATTATGCAGATTGTTTTTCCTGTAATTTTTTTCAAATTTTTGAAAGTATTTTATTTATGTAAATTCACTTTTTAGAAAGATTTTAATACATTTTATTTAAGAGTAAAAAAATGTTCCCTCAAGATTTCACAAGAAAATTTTCAATCTTATTTTCAGGGAAGAAAAAACAATCTATTAGAAAAGATTCTTGTTTTAAAAGACGTATTTAATTTATTAATCAGAACTTTCGAAGGGCCTTAACGGGAGAACCAGACAGACTTTTATTTTGCGCACATCCGAACGGATATAGAGATATTAAAAAAAATAAATAATGAATTAATGCATTTTTTATATCTCTGTGAACGTTGAGGTAAAACTTTTTGGAGTCACTCTACATTTTACAAGTTTTACAACGTTTTCATGTAAAACATTTCATCGAATAGGTATCAATAGTGTTTATATTAGAGTATCGCATAATATTAGAAAGAAAAGTTATCTACATTTCATATGCATATGTTTCACGTACAAAACGGATAATCGAACCCTTGACTATTTAGCGTTTAGCTGAACAGTTTCACAGTTTGTTTAAAAGAAAAATTGATGGAATGGATGTTGTAAATATAACATTACGAATAAACCAAGTTTTCTTAATTTGACCCCTCCCCCCACCCCAATAATCAAATTATTTTATTTGTTATTTATTACTGTAACAAATTCTTATTATTTAATATGAATTTTTAATTTTGGATCAAAAGAATTCATTTATGAAAACCAGAAAAAGACGTTTTTATTTTAATTATTGTAAAGAATAAATTTTCTTAAAATTTTTATCACGATTATATGATACCAGAGGAGGTTATGCTCTATTTTATTCTATTTAAAATAATTGATTTTAGAAATATTGTATTAGGATCACAGGATGTCAAAGGAGGTATTCGTTTTCAATTTAAATTCTCGTTTATTAATTTTAGAAAAATTGTACCAGGATCACAGGATGTCGAAGGAGGTATTCGTTTTCAATTTAAATTCTCGTTTATTAATTTTATGAAAATTGGATCAAGGTCACAGGATGTCGAAGGAGGTATTCGTTTTCAATTTAAATTCTCGTTTATTAATTTTAGAATAATTGGATCAAGGCCACATGATGTCGAAGGAGGTATTCGTGTTCAATTTTAATCCTCATTCATTCATTTTCACAGGATATCAAGGGAGGTATTCGCGTTCACTTGAAATCTAAGTAAAAATTGATTTTAGAAAAATTGTATCAGGATCACAAGATGTCGAAGGAGGCATTCGCTTGAAATAAAAATAGATCACTTCAATAATATCGTACCAGGATCACAGACTGTCGAAGGTGGTATTCGTTTTCAATTTAAATTCTCGTTTATTAATTTTAGAAAAATTGGATCAAGGTCACAGGATGTCGAAGGAGGTATTTGTTTTCAATTTTAATTCTCATTTATTCATTTTCACAGGATGTCAAGGGAGGTATTCGCGTTCACGTGAAATCAAAGTAAAAATTGATTTTAGAAAAATTGTATCAGGATCACAAGATGTCGAAGGAGGCATTCGCTTGAAATAAAAATAAATCACTTCAAAAATATTGTACTAAGATCATAGGCTGTCAAAGGAGGTATTCGTTTTCAAATTAAATTCTCGTTTATTAATTTTAGAAAAATTGGATCAAGGCCACAGGATGTCGAAGGAGGTATTCGTTTTCAATTTTAATTCTCATTTATTCATTTTCACAGGATGTCAAGGGAGGTATTCGCGTTCACTTGAAATCAAAGTAAACATTGATTTTAGAAAAATTGTATCAGGATCACAAGATGTCGAAGGAGGCATTCGCTTGAAATAAAAATAGATCACTTCAATAATATCGTACCAGGATCACAGACTGTCGAAGGTGGTATTCGTTTTCAATTTAAATTCTCGTTTATTAATTTTAGAAAAATTGGATCAAGGTCACAGGATGTCGAAGGAGGTATTTGTTTTCAATTTTAATTCTCATTTATTCATTTTCACAGGATGTCAAGGGAGGTATTCGCGTTCACGTGAAATCAAAGTAAAAATTGATTTTAGAAAAATTGTATCAGGATCACAAGATGTCGAAGGAGGCATTCGCTTGAAATAAAAATAAATCACTTCAAAAATATTGTACCAGGATCACAGGCTGTCAAAGGAGGTATTCGTTTTCAAATTAAATTCTCGTTTATTAATTTTAGAAAAATTGGATCAAGGTCACAGGCTGTCGAAGGAGGTATTCGTTTTCAATTTAAATTCTCATTCACTGATTTTAGTAAAACTACAGTTTTACTAAATAAAAAATTTTTTTTTTACTAAATTTTCAGGATTACTGGATGTCAAAGGAAGTATTCGTTTTCAATTCAAATTTTTGTTTATTGATTTTAGAAAAATTGTATCAGGATCACAGGATGTGAAAGGAGATATTCGCTTGAAATTAAAATAAACATAAATCATTTTAGAAAATTTGCATCAGAATCACTGGATGTCAAAGGAGGTATTCGTTTTCAATTTAAATTCTCATTTATTGATTTTAGAAAAATTTGATCAGGGTCACAGGATGCTCAAAGGGGTATTCGCTTGAAATTAAAATACTTCATTTTAGAAATATTGTATCAGGATAACAGGATGTCAAAGGAAGCATTCATTTTCAATTTAAATTCTAATTTATTCATTTCAGAAAAATTGTATTAAGATAACAGGATGTCAAAGGAGGCATTCGCTTTCAATTTAAATTCTCATTTATTAATTTTAAAAAAATTGTATGAAAATCACGAGATGCCTAAGTAGGTTATTTGCTACCGTAACTGAAAATCCAGTTTAAAAAGATGTAATTTAAGTTCTGTATTTAAAATTTTTTGCCACTTCACGAAGTCATAGTTACCGCAACTAAAAATACCCTTAAATGAAATAGAACATAAGGGGAGTTTTAATTTGTTTATTCTAACAGTTTTTACAATTGATTATTTCAGTTTCGGGTTTAGCAAATTATTTACGAACTTTTTTCTTTATGGAACTGTAGAAAACAATCCACATTAATACGAATTCTGATCTTTATACGAAAAGGATGATTATCAATTTTTCAGCAGTTCGACTACTAAGCGTTTTTAAATTCAACTTGTCTTGGGTTTGGGCGCTTCTTCTGGTTTTGCCTGGAAATAAAAATAGAATTTAATTTTTAAAGAGCATTCCCACGTTTGAAAAAAACGTTACAATGGATTTTATTGCACTTTTAACCAGAGAATTCGTTATACAAATTTTAAGTTACCTCTTTTTGTTGCACGGATTCAATAGCTTTAGTAACCAAATTTCCAACAGTTTTACTAGCTGTCGAACCAACGTCAATCACTAAATCTCCAACTTCCGAAAGAGAAGTTGGCAATTCCGGCCAGTGGATTTCCAATTGATTTTCATCTCCAGGTTTCACTGAAATTATATAAGGGTTAGTAAATTATTCAAATAAAAATCAGAAGCTAATTCTTCTTGGAAGAAAATATTACGGTATCAATTTTCTTTAGTTTTCTGCTTCCTAAAATAATCCGGGATTTACAGAATTGACGAAAGGACAAAGGAAGGGGACAGATATCACGTACTGAATTCCTATTGGATTTCTATGAATTAAGGAATCTTCTTTCGGAAGGTCAGTATTTTGGGGGCATTTCTTCTGGAGTGGGATCGTTTTCTAAACAAAAGGATAAGAAATATTCAGTCGAAAATAATAACAATATTAAATAATATCTAACAAAAAACAATATCAATTTATAACAATTTTAGCAAAATCAAATATTAAGCTACTGAATTTCAGTCTACTTTTCATTTGTATTCTTACCACCGTAGACGAAGTTGTATCCAATATTCGTGTAATGTTTCGCTAGATTTACTCCTTCATGAGCTTCTTCAGGGTAACAGAAAGCAGCAATTGAAAGAGCACCAGTACTAGTATAAATTATTTTCTTAAACTTTCCTCCTCGAATTCCTAGTAGAAATCCAATCAAACCTCCAATCGTAACAGCACCAATTCGAGGCCAAGGACTTGTATCGTCTCGCAAATAATCGACAAGAACTATTAAATATAAATGTTACAGAAATATAAATGTTACAGAAATAAAAATGTTACACTGAAATTATGGTAAATAATAAATAATATATTGAGGCATCAATTTCTGGTGTTTCATATTTTTATTTCGAAAAAAAAATATATTTTTGAAATTTTTTTAAAAATAAAAACTGAAACACCAGACATTGATGCTTCAATATATTCTTTATCATTTTCCGAAATTTCAGCATTATACTTGAATTTTTCTCTTATTAAAATAAGTTTGAGCGCGCCTAGGGCTAGCGATTATATTTGCGACTCAGTAACATTTTATTGATTCGTTAGAAATTAAATCATGTTTAATTTTCTACAAGCGTTGAGGACTTTTAAAGAGATTGTCAACTTTGTTTTTGATTTCAAGTTCAAAGGGCAATTAACTTACTTAAGGCTCTATCAACCTTAAGGAACACATTCTCATCCCGATTCTCTCAAATTCTCTAATCAATTACGTAATCACAGTAATTTATTTTTTCCCAAAAAGCCCGTACAGAAATTATTTGATCTAGCTCTTTCACGTAAAAAGCTAAACCAGTCAGATAGATTAAAAATCTGGAAGATGAGCTGCATTATTCCATCCCTTAGATCGAGCCCAGCCCGCCTTATCCCGATGAATTGCGCTTTCGCACACATCTTCAAATTCCAAGGAGAAATGTTTAATTTATTAAGCAGCGTATTATAACCAACGGTTTTGGTTAAACCGAAAATTGTCACTAAAAATAATCGAAAAACAAGAATTGTAAACGATTTTAGAAAATGTTAAGAGATTGCTAAGAATTTGATCGGATTTCACCGGATTTTTAGCGATTTCTAAGAATTAATTTTTAGAATGTTACAACTGTAACAGATCTTAAAGAATTTTCAGGGTGTCTAGCGATCAGATCATTTAAAATTCCCAGGTTTTTCCCGGTTTTTTCCGGTCAATTTCTATTCCCCGATCAAGTTAAAAATGTCTTTTTGAAATTTTTGAAAGTGAACATATACATAGAAAAAGGAATTTTAACACAATATACATATACAAAATTTATATCGTATAGAAGATAATTATTTATTTACACGTGTCAAACTTATGTTTAATCATAGACTGAAGTGATAAATATTAATC
This sequence comes from Euceroptres primus, assembly GCA_037177015.1. NCBI lineage: Eukaryota > Metazoa > Arthropoda > Insecta > Hymenoptera > Figitidae > Euceroptres > Euceroptres primus. The sequence goes on from JBAGKK010514403.1 coordinate 12,318, forward strand.
GAAAATACATATTTTAAAATTTTCGTAACACATAAAATAAATACTTTTTAACAGAATCAACTGGAATCACAAGTAGTTTCTTAAATGCTATTGAAATCTGAAGAATAAAAAAATAAAATATAAGTATAATCTCGATTATAAATAAAATTCCCGAGTTTTCCCCGGTTATTTCCGGGTAAAATAAAATTCCCGGGTTTTTCCCGATTTCCCGGTCCGCTGGACACCCTGATTTTGAAAGATTTCCGTGGACTTCGAAAGATTTTAAATATCTTTTACGTATTTCAAAAGATTTCACTGGATAGTTAAGGATTTTACCGATCTTTAGAGGATTTCAGAGGGTTTTTAAATTGTAAAGGATTTCATGTAACATTGTAAAGGATTTCATGATATTTCGATAGATTCCAAGGAATTTCAAAAGATTTCTAAAGATTTCGACAGATTTTAATGAATATGAACGACTTCCACGGATTTTAAACGATTTCAATGAATTTCAAAAAATATTGACTGATTTCAAAAGATTTTACTAGATTTCAAAAATTTTCAAGGATTTCACCGATTTTGAGAGGAGAAATCGTAAATGGTTTATTTAATTTTCGAAAAGCGTTTTTTGATGCATAAAACTAAAACCGTTCATCAAAAACGGCTGGCTAACGAACTCTTCCTTTCTTTTTATGCCTTAAAGATGTGTGCTAAAGCACAATAAAATCCCATAATTTTTTCGAAAGTCTTTGGTGAAGAAAAATTTAGTTTTTAAGTTTTTAACAGTATTTTTCACAATTAAAACGAAAATTATTTAACCAATCAAAAAACGGTTAATGAAAAATTAGTAGATCTTTTTAAGGCCAATCATTTTTTTGTAAGATTTTCTCATATCTCATGTTTTTTGGCGGGGAAATTGAATTTTTAATTTTTTTAAAAAAATGTTTAAGATTAAAACGAAAACTACTTATCCTATCAAAAAATGATCAACAGAAAATTTGTAGATCTATTTAAGACCAATAATTTTTCCTTTGAATATTTTTTCATATCTCACTTTTTTTGGCGGAAAAATTTGAATTTTCGATTTTAAAAAAAAATTCAAGAAGTTATTATGCCAATCTTGTAGAGCTTTCAAAAAGCAACGTTTTTCTTCTCTTGACTTTTTTTCATATAATGCGTTGTTTGGCTTAAAATTTTCATTTCCTTTTGATTATTTGAATTTTAAAAATGCTATAGGTCTGATGATTTTCATTTTATAGAAAAATGTCATAAGGATAAATTGTTCTTCTTTCTGAGTATTATGAATATCCGTACATAGAATTTGTAAATTGCGAAAAAAAGTGGTCTCAAACATTTTCAAAATGCTGTAACTTTTTGAATTTTTATTCAAAATGGCTGGCTAACGAACTTGACCTTCATTTTAGGACAC
>JBAGKK010514413.1:0-13725 GCA_037177015.1 Euceroptres primus
TATACAATTAAAAAAATACAACCCCATTTTCGTTGGCTTATAAGTCCAGACATAAAAGCAGAAATGTGCACTTATATGTTCTTAGGAGTGCAAGTATCCTGCGGTAATCTGTCCGAAGATCATTTGCAAAGGATCGAGTTACTGATCTATGCTCAGTGGGAAATTTAAACAAGTTGCAATAAACTGTCATACATTGATATTGAACAATTAATTCGAGATTGAATAGAAGGACAATTTTTGGAGAATATTTCGCTTAGTATTTTTTTTCAATAAGTTATTTAATTTAGGAAATTGAATTATCGTGCTTACATTAACTTGAACTATATCGCATCTTTTTCCCCTCTTGGAATTGATCGCAAAACACCAATTACGTTATTACAGATTTCGATGCGCATCACTTCTCTATCGTTACAATAATCTACCTTCTTATTATCCGTGGCGAAACCTGGAATCATATGCATTTTACTATACTTGTATCGAATTCCCATCGCTATAGTTGCCATTTTCTCGTTTACCTGAGGCCAGCAATATTCGTAATCGTTTTTATTTCATAATGATGGAATGTATGTAACTATTTTAGGAAAATACAAAAAAATAATTATTTATAAATTTGACTACATTAGAAACATACTAAAAGTGAGGTATTACTTGGATCATTCAATATTTCTTTAAATTGTTTCTTAAAATTCTTCGAGAATCGGTGAGATGCTGTGTTGTGTTATATTAAACTCCCATGAAATATAAGGATGAACTAAAAGAATATAAACAACAAGATTTATGAGAAGGAGTTGAGGAAAGTAATCGTTAAACTTTTTAGTTTAAGTTACAGTTTCGTGGATATCCAACATCGTTGGACTTCGTGGAAACAAATGGAGTTGACAAATGCGGCGCGTGGGTAGCAACCGGAACTTCGACTTTTTTTGTGTTCAACTATTATTTTCCTGATTCTTTAGTAACTTGATATACGCTTTTTCATGCATTCATGACATAATAGTGCAGGTAACACAATCTTCTCATGATTGTAAATAAAGGACAAAAACAAATAACCAGTAAGATCCCAAAATTTACTGGCGCTTTCTGTTGCGTAGCTCTTTATTTTGAAGAAAGGCAAATAATTTTCTTCAGCAAGCTAAATAAATTTCAGTGAAGTATTTTTCTCTTTCACCAACGTGAAAAATATTTTTTGTGTACACAATATTTTTACGATGCTTTTCCACCTCGAATATAGATCACAGCTTTCTTTGAGGTACATTAACTCTGCGCCGAATGTTCACAGATGGTTGGCCTCGATTTTAACTTTGACGATAATATCTATATGTGTGTTTGTGAAATGTAATCACTCCATTGCGAAATGGAGCTGTTACAAATTGACTGGTGAATATCAATAGGAATTAAGATAAATGAAACTTTGGGGAAGTGCAGTTGGTCCATGGCTTCAGGCCAGTTCAGGATTAACTTTTCGGAAAGATTAAACTGATTGAAAATAAGTCAGATTGAGAATAATTTCAAAATTCAATAGCCATAGTTACTATTTAAGTTTCGAAGTAAAATATTATACTTTGACAAACAAATCATTGACATTATTTTACCTAAAAGTTGACGTGGTTCTAAATTAGCAAAAAAACTTTTGTTTTTTGTCAGAGCTTTGGACGATGAAACTTTTAGTACAGCACGAAACACCATGAAAGATTCACCGCAATGCAGCGTTCGATTGCAAGTTGAGGTGTAATGAGATCCGAGTTTTAGTTTGGTCGTATATGAGAGAAGGATAGAGTTAGAGTGAGAGGGGTGGAAATCGTTTTTAGTATAGTTGGCAGTTGGTATGCAGTTAGAGAACGACTGGAACTAACCAAAATTCGAGGCATCCAATTATGTATGCGTGCGTGCGCTGGGAAAGCTCACCTGCACGCCAGACAGTTCGGCCAGACTACTCCGTAGAAATAACTATTACTTTTACCCGGCTTTAAATGTACGAGTTTCGGCTCGTTACATTTCCCACAAAACGTTTCGCCAGCAAGTGCTAACAGCGCAAAATTAGTCAGGTACCGGAATAGCTTCACCCTGCACTGCTCATAGGTTCAAAATCAACCGTATCAAACACATATGCTAATCCTAGATTTCTCTATTAGTTGTATTGTTTTGCAACCACATAACAGCACAGTAAAAACTAGACTTTCCTTTCAATCTGGTATGCTTTATTGGGCGTTCTAATATGTTCTTCGGTTGTTCTGCATGATATCTGATCAACTTCATTTTGAAAAATGATACCAGATTCGATTTTGTTTTCATCCACAATAATTCTATTTTGATTCAGAAGTCGTAATTCTTTTATTTGGAATTCATGGACTAAACTAAAGTCGGATGGTTTTGTTGCCCGATCTGTTTTCATACCGAATTTGGGTCTAAAAGCGTTTTTACTTTTTAGTATGAGGTGAAAAATTTCATTTTCATAAGTGGTTCGAGTATTCGTGAGGATACATGAAAAATTCATTGAATCTTTTACACAAATTGTTCATCAAGGTGTTTCAAAAAAAAAGTTTTTTGGAATTTTGGTCACCATTGACCGTTTTCTTGTGAGGTTCCCAAAAAAATGTAACACGTATTTTTTTTGGAAATCGGTTAATATATATTAACATGTGGCGCCCGGACCCTGAAGTTTCCCAAATAGTCCATCAAATTGTAGATTAACCCTACAGCGCCGTATGTAGCGAATTTGCTACGTTCGAAGAATTCATATTTTTTGTAATAGTTCTACCAATTTTATATGCAAAAATTCTGAAATATTTACAGGCATTACTGATGATTCCTAAGAAAGGTTTTCCGAAAATAAATGTATTGAAAAGTTGATTTATTTAGCTGTAAAAATTCAAAAAGTAAATTTTTCAAAAGTGGAATTTCCTTAAATTTACTTGCGGAAAAAGATGTACCAGTTGAAAAAAATGATTTTCTTCCCGTGAAAAGAGGTGCAACATGGCAAAAAACAAATCTTTGTATTTTTTTAAAGAGAATATGTATAATTAACCATAGGCAATACTTTCGTTATCTGATGAAAACTCCTCAAGAAATATGAATTTATCATTGATTTTTAATTTCAACTCTCATAAACCCCTTTTATGGCTTATGGGGTTTATATCAGGGTAAGGTGGAGGTCCCAATTCCTGATAACATATATTTTGAAAAGTCTATTTTCGCAAAATTAGATAAAATCAATACTACTAATTTTTTTATATAGATTTGACCGCTCATTCCTTATTTATTGTGTGATCAGGAATTGGGACATTCAGAATTTTTTATTCAACCACTTGTCTTTAAGGCATTTTTCAACCATTTATCTTTTTTATACGATCATTTTAAATAAAAATAATCAAATTGTAAGAGAGATTCAAAGTTTTAGTTTATAAATTTTAGGAAAATTTTTTATTTTACCAAAACTGGAGCTCGCATCCTTAAATGATCAGGAATTGGGACATCTACCTTAATTATAGTTTCGCGAAATATTGACATTAATGATTACTTTTTTCCCATTTTTCTTTCTCAGATCAACATTAATGGATAAATCATACGATTAGTTTTCATTTCTAATTAATTTCTTATTGTTTAAACAATTCGTATTTGTTTAAATAATTCATTTTTTCACAAATATTGTAAATGAATAGTGTTTTCTCAATGCAACTAGCTATTTAATTAATATGAAGAGTCAATGTATACATTTCAGTTGTTTTTTTTATTGTTTAAATAATATTTAAATATTAAAATGTAACTTCTAACCTGAATCCGATAGAAAATCATAATTTTTTGTAAATTATTCAACAAGTTCCATTAGTTTATTATAATTAAAATCTGTTTAGGTTCCTTTGAAGTATTTAAACAATTTTTATTTGTTTAAATAATTTCTTTTTTCATAAATATTGTGAATTGATAGTGTTTTCTCAATGCTACAAGCTAATTAATCATCATTAAGCGTCAACGTATATATTTCAGCTGTTTTTTATATAATTGATCAAACAATGTTGAATTGTTGAAATGTAACGCCTAACCTGAATCCGAAAGAAAATCATAGTTTTTTAAAAATTATTCGGCAAGTTCCACAAGTTTATTATCATAAAAACTTTTTCAACTTCCTGTAAATTGTTTAAGCAACTTTTATTTGTTTAAATAATTTTCAATCTCAAAATATCGTGAATTAATGATATTTTTATAATATTAAATCTTATAATAGATCAATATGAAAGCTTGGCGAATTCAATAATTATTAATTGCTTAAACAATTGATTGATAAATGAAACTAATTCGCTAAGCTTTCATATTGATTTATTAGCTGCAGTGTTATAAAAATTAATTCACAACGTTTTAAAGTAAAAAAATTATTTAAACAACTAAAAATTGCTTAAACAATTTACAGGAAATTGAAAAAAGTTTTTATTATAATAAGCTTGTGGAACTTGTTGAATAATTTAGAAAAAAAACTATGATTTTCTATCGCATTCAATTTAGAAGTTACATTTTAACAATTAAACATTGTTAAAACAATTAAACAACAACTGAAATGTATAAATTGATTCTTCATATTAATTAATCAGCTTCTTGCATTGAGAAAACAGCATTCATTTACAATATTTGTGAAAAAATGAATTATTTAAACAAATGAAAATTGTTTAAACGATAAAAGTTAATTAAAAATTAAATAAAATCGTGTGATTTATCCATGAATGTGAATCTGAGAAAGAAAAATAGGAAAAAAGTGATAATTAATGCAAATATTATGCGAAACTATGATTACCAGAGAGAAAATGCAAAAATTAATCGAATCGTCCGAGCTCAGGCAAAAAAATATGTGGGCGAATTAAACTATGGCGAATTTTTAATATGCACATTTTTTGCTAATGAATAATCACAAAAAATTAGAAATTCAAAAAAAAATTTTCCCAATTTAGAATTTTTTGAAAATGTGCAAACAACATGTTTTTTTAGATTTTGTCGTAGGCACACATTTTGCAAAAAGTTGAATATGTCGAACCTGAAATTTCTTCAGCTTGAACAAAAGAAACACGTTGTTATTTTGCTTTTACGGAAAAAGCAAGATTTTTTTTGAAATTCTAATTTTTTGTTATTGTTCATTAGCAAAAACTGTGCATATAAAAACTTCGCCACAATTTTTGAACCGCTAGGAAATTTTGTTTGAATTTTCAAAAATTTGAATTTTTAAATAAAAAAAGGGATCAGAAAATATTAACCCCTTGAGCGGCATTAACGCCATAGTGCATCAACTTTAGTCGTGCCCCAAGGGGCATTGACGCCATTTGACGTCAAACGCATGTTTCTTACGGGTCGTTGTTGCAATTTTCATAAAACTTTGTGCCTAGGGTTTTTTTTGGCTCGCAGAATGCGAATGCATTTCCAAATGTTGACTACAGATTCGTATTCTGCGACTCAAAAAACCTTAGAACACCAGGATTGACGAAAATCTAAGTTCATTTTTATCTTTACATTTCCTTGAACACAACATGCCGTTCAAGGGATTAACCGATTTCAAATTTTTTTTTACTTTTTTCGGATGCCAATCCACATATTTCTTGTCTAAGCTGAAACAATTCGATTAATTTTTGCATTTTCACTCCGTTCTAATGATTACCTTGTTATGAGGGTGGATTTTTGGGCACCATAAAAGAAATTTATGGGAGTTGAAATTAAAAATCAATGATAGATTCATATTCCTTGAAAAGTTTTCCTCAGATAACGAAAGTATTGCCTATGGTTAATTATACATTTTTCTTTAAATGTACAAAGATTTGTTTTTTTCCCATGTTAATTTTATGGGAAACTCCAGGAGTCGGGCGCAACGTGTTAATATTAACCGTTTTCAAAAAAAAAAAAGATACGTATTCACTTTTTTTGGAAACCTTACAAGAAAACGATCAGTGGTGACTAAAATTCCAAAAGTTTTTTTTTAAGCACCCTACTATTCAAGTCATACTTTTTTGAAAATCAATCAATGACAAAAATGTGTTCTTCAAAAGAATTTTGCATTTCTTTGAAAGAAATTGAACATACAGAACCTGAAATTTAAATCAGAGAAGGCTGTTTTTAAGATTTGAAAATTTTATAAAAGCTTGTCTTATCTAAATTAACCCATTAAATTTATAATTATTTATATTTCATAAAATTCATATAATCCGTCATACATGCTGGTGCTTATCAAGTGAAAATAACTGCTTGAAATTAGAAACTTGGCAAAATGAGTGGAATTGGGTAACTGCTAGTTAAGGGAGGATGGCAAACTATTGGAAAGTAGAGAAATTTTTTTACGGATTTCACGCAGGGTAACCAAGTATCTTCAGGTGAGCACACAAGGCAAAAGATATAATGATGAGAAGCAAGCCGTTGGTGTCGTGTTGCAGCCTATTATGATTCCGAATAAATCAGGCGAAGGAGGGTAACACGAGACCCACTGCTTCTCCTATATACTCCCGTCTCATCTTCGTACACGAAAGTACTGCACAACACCAATACAGATTACAAAAGAGAGTAGAGCAAATACTATACTTGTAGCACGTGTATATCAATACAAGTCATACATCAAAAGAAATTAACTAGGACATCCTATTTTTTCATTTCTTTTAATAGCTATTATGAGCCCTCTAAACTAAATTGTATTTGTTATGTTTATTCTACACGTACACTGAAGAAAAATTTTCAATTTTCACAATGATGCAACAAAGTTTTTATAATACAGGGAAGTTTTTCTTGTAGTTTTTCATAAGTTTTTCTTGTAAAAATTTAATGTAATGAAAATGGATGATTCGTGGAGACGGAATCGAACCGTTAGATTTTTTCGCGTCCGGTCATGGAGATACACTTCAAATTATCGCACGGAAATCCATCGTTTCCTTCAGGAGTGCCCTGTAATCGTTTCCTGCACTTTCGAAGCTAAGGCTAATACGATTAGTCAAGTTGTGCCCCTTTGTCACGCAAATCTGTGTCAATAAACTCTTTTCAAATTGGAATCTTTAAGTCCTTTAATATTAAACAGATTTCCACTCTTCAGATTTAATTTAAACCAAAGCACTGAAAACTAAATGCTTAATTGTTGATTATTGGTAATTGGCTTCATGACAACAAAGGGTTGCACATTGCAATTGACATGTTTTTGTAAAGATATTTATTTCATATTTATTCAATATATTTATTTTTTGGAATGTATAGCCAACTTTTAAAATGGATAATTAGTTTCTTTATTCAATGGACATTTTATGTTATCCCTTTTCTTATTAAAAAAATACGAACCTTCATTTCATCATCGGGCGCTTCCTTCTTGATCTTTAAGGGAATCGGCCTATTTATGGGAGTGTTGGTGTTCCCACTGGGATCATCCGGAGTTGTTGAATGCAATTTTGCCACTCTTCTGCGAGAAACGCTGGTCCTCGAGGGTGGTGCAGGGAGTCTGCTGCTCATTACGCCTTTCTACGCATCACACACATTGACGTCTCATATGTCCTTCCCTAAAGTGAGTCATTCGTCAAAAAAACTTGACCTAGAGACGTTTCACTATCATATAACAGATCAAATTTCGTTCTCTTATCAAAATTTCTACAACATTTTTCGGAATTTTTACGCTTCATCATAAATTTTTTGCATCTACTTATTTATGAAGAAAAGTTGGAAAAAAATCCAGCAAAAATAAAACTTGGAGCGATGTTTATTTTTAGAGAAAATTCTTTTAGGAAACTGCTTAGTTCATTCAACAAAATAGAACATTTTGTTAATTCAGGTTGTTTAAAAAGTTTGCTGCTTGTTATTTGATAAGTAAAAACATTTTAGACGTTATCGCGTTTCCAATAGAAAATTTATATTTAGCTCTACCATTCGAATGTAATGAAATTAACCCTCAAACTTTTCATTGACAAGTACGAGACACTTCCCATTGATAAAAGTCCATTCATCCCCGCTGAGAGGTAAACAGCAATGAACAAGAATAGCAACACAAATTCATTTTTTCTAAACTAACATTTAACTTTTGGAGCAATCCCAAAATTAAATTAATTATCTACCTTTTAGTAGTCTGCCAATTCAAATATAGCATTGCCCAAAAAAGAGAACGACATTTATCTGTAAACCTACACGTGTTTCAAAGCACCTTTTTCGTACTTTTCACAGCGGTGACAAAGATCGTGAAAATAATCTCTCCCAAGAATCGAACGTTTACTCGCCTAAAAATAGTCCGAAAGCTCCTTTTAGAACTTTACTTTATGCACGAGCAGAAAGTATTCGATTTCCGAAATTCGAACTAATAAATTAATTGTACGAATTTCACTGTTATTTATAACAAAGTATGTTAATTGAAATTAAAGAATGCACCGAAATCGAATTCGCGCTGTTTTTGGAAGTTTGAACAGATTCGCCGATGGTGGTGAGGCGGCACGATTTGAAATTGAAACTGAAACCGAGCACCACGACGGCGAATAAAACGCGTCGAGTCTACCAGAGTCGGAGTTTAACTCTGTACTGACACAAGTGACTCTCGTCATCCTCCTGCACCACGTTTGAAGGTTTCTATGGTCTTCCGATGGTCGCTTCGACGTTCGCTGGCTATAGCAGAACCAGGCAGAACCTGAACACGGCCACGAGGACGCACGAATGCGACGCGCGTAAAAATAACCGTCGACGTATGTTCCGCGCGTTTCGCGGCCTCGCGGGCAATCGGAGTCCCTCGTGCGAATTCGCGGACATGAACCTGGCCTGCGCGAAACAAGTTAGAACTATGTCCTCGGTTTCTGAGTACCCTTGACCAAAACCATCACCTAGGAACAGTACACCCAATATTGCAATGGAACTGTTACATAACTACTCGGAGAAAAAAGAAAACATAATAATTTGTTCAAATAGGGATGCATGTGAACTTGGCTCACCACTATCAAGATTTTAAATTCTTTTTAGAGTTCTGAATTCCTTTTGAATAGTTCTAGAGTTCCTAATACTTTTTACATTCTCATCACTATGAGAGTGTATTAAATTTGTGTAAAATTTGACCCCCCCCCCGTTTTTTGCAGATGTCGACGTTTTGAGAACCCCTGAGTCCAAAAAATAGGTTTTTGCGACGGTTTATGTCTGCCGGTATGTCTGTCTGTATGTCTGTTTGTATGTCTGTTTGTATGTCTGTCTGTATGTCTGTGTCTGTTAGCGCGATAACTTTCGAAAAAATTATCGCATCTCATTGCGCTTTGGTACACTTCTTTAGGTGCCTAAATCTCAGGCCAAGTTCGTTAGCCAGCCATATTGGACTAAAACTCAAAAAACTAGGGCCATTTTAGACTTTTTGAAAACAATTTTTTTCACAAAAGTAAATGTTTCAAGACAGTTTTGAGTAGCTTTCATAAAGCTCTACAAACTATCTAAATGGCATTTTTCCAGCGGACCAATACCAACAAAGTTACACCATGTTGAAACCTTAAAAAAATAAAAAAACCAATTTTAGAGGAAATCGAAAAATCTGCATACTAAAGTTACGCACATTCTCATCACATGTTCACTCCAACGTGCCTACATATTTCTCAGAAAGCTTCAACCAACAAATCCTAGATTTAAATATTTATCAAAGAATTAGGGCCATTTTAGACTTTTTGAAAAAAAAAATTTACAAAAATAAATGTTTAAAGACAGTTTTGGATAGCTTAGATAAAGCTTTACAAACTATCTAAATGACGTCTTTACAGTGGACCGATATTAACAAAGTTAAAACAAAGTGAAGTCCTGAAAAAAATCAAAAAATCAATTTCAGAGGAATTCGAAAATTCTGCTGACTAAAGTGGCGCGCATTCTGATCACATCTCCACCTCCACGTGCGTACATATCTCACAGAAAGCTTCAACCTACAAATCCTAGACTTAAATATTTATCAAAAAATTAGGGCCATTTTAGATTTTTTGAAAATTTTTTTTGACAAAAACAAATGTTTAGAGACAGTTTTGGATAGCTTTCATAAAGCCCTTCAAACTATCTAAATGACGATTTTCCAGTGGACCAATATTAACAAAGTTAAGACAAAATGAAATCATGAAAAAAATCAAAAAATTAATTTCAGAGGAATTCAAAAATTCTGCTGACTAAAGTGGCGCGCATTCGCATCACATCTCCACATGCGTACATATTTCTCAGAAAGCTTCAACCAACAAATCCTAGATTTAAAAATTTATACGATGCATTTTTCTGTCTAAATCTTAAATTTTTATTTCGAAAAACTACAAAATTGTCATTTTTTCTCTTAAAATACAAAATTGCGGAAAATCATCTGCATCGTCTTATAGAGCACCACGGACAAAGCAAATTTGGTCCCTAGCTTTTTCTTCGTATCTCGGACCGTTCTCTCCAAAAATGCAAATTTTCGTATTCTTGAACCTTTATTCTATTTTTTACATTCTTATCACTATGAGAGTGTATTAGATTTGTGTAAAATTTGACCTCCTCTCCCTTTTTTTGCAGATGTCGACGTTCTGAGACCCCCTGAGTCCAAAAAACAGGTTTTCGCGACGGTGTCTCGAGACGATAACTTTCGAAAAAATTATCACATCTCATTGCACTTTGGTAAACTTTTTCAGATGTTCATATCTCAGGTTAAATTTGTTAGCCAGCCGTATTGGACTAAAACTCAAAAAATTAGAGCCATTTTAGACTTTTTGAAAATATTTTTTTTGGTAAAAATAAATGTTTAAAGACAGTTTTGGCCAGCTTTCATAAAGCTCTACAAACTATCTAAATGACATTTTTACAGCGAACCAATACCAACAAAGTTACACCATGTTGAAGCCTTAAAAAATCAAAAAAACAATTTTAGAGGAAATCGAAAAATCTGCATACTAAAGTTACGCACATTCTCAACACATGTTCACTCCAACGTGCCCACATATTTTTCAGAAAGCTTCAACCAACAAATCCCTGATTTACACATTTATTCGATCCATTATTGTGTCCAAATCCTAAATTTTTATTCTAAAAATTTGAAAATTGCACTTTTTTCGATAAAAAAAAACAAAATGACGGAAAATGACACAGCTTTATAGAGCTCCATGGGAGAAACAAATTTGATCTCTTAAGTTTTTTTCGTATCTCGTGTTGTTCTTTCAGAAAATGCAAATTTTCGTATTTTTTAACCCTTAGCGGCCACACCTCAGCCAGGCTACATGGAGTAACTCATTACCCCACGCTGAAAAACCTAGTTGTACAAGACATATGGGGGTTTTAAAACGTCTGATTGTTCCATGTTTGTTAAAGAGTTCTTCAACATTTCTAATTATTTTTATCGGTCAATTTATAGATGGCGTTCTAAAAACTGGTCATATATGTGAAAATTCAGAAAAAAATGCTTTTTTCAGAAAAAAATCATTACTCCGCCATTTTTCAATATTAAAGGCTAAAATTTTAGGATTGTACGCACAACATATACCATTGTCATAAAAAAATAACAGTATCCGCCGATCATTCAAAAAGTATATATATTTTGCAAAATTACCGGAGGGGAAAATAAAAAATTACTAATCATAAAATTTCCTTTTTTTTATGTTTTATTAGCTTCTAAATACATATTTACGTACAGAAAAGTGAAAAAATATTATTTTTATGGTATTTGAAGAAAAAAAAAATTATTTTGAATCTCATTAAAGTTTTAGACCTCTAATTTAAATTTTTCTAAGCCTGGGGTAACTAGTCACCCCGTGTGGCCGCTAAGGGTTAACCCACTTATTCTACTTTTTGTCCCGAAATTTTAATTATACGGGAAGGGAAAGTCAACTTTAGAACAACAGGAGATAGGGGAAAATGCCTCAATACAATTTTATAAAGCTCCTTCAGGCGAGCTTTTCATTTTCTTCGTATCTCCGCGTCATTCTCTCGAGAAACACAATGGGCTTTGTGTATGGGTATTGGTAAAATTTGACTCCCCCCTTCCCCGTTTTTTACAAATGTCGACGTTTTGAGACCTCCTGAGTCCAAAAAACAGGTTTTCGCGCGGGTGTCTGTATGTTTTTTTGTGAGTCTGTAAGTTTGCCATATACGATGAAAATTCCAAAAGTTGGAGCTTCTTCAAAATTTGTTAATTAAGTTTTTTAAAAATGAAAAATTTTTAATTTCGGAGCTTAGTGGCTCTCAAAAAACACTGTAAATTATCTTGATGACATCCTTCAATTTGAAAAAAATTCAAAAAGTTATAAAATTTTGAAAATTATAAAAATATTTTTCAAAGAAATATAGTATTTTTAATAAACCTTTTTGACGAGAATCCCCAAAAAGCTGAGAAATTTTTTTTTCAGAAATCAAGATTTAATATTGATTTTCGGTAGTTGTCCAAAAACTCTATAAATTAGCTACGCAGCAAAAATTAGTTTCCAGAAATTTATTTTAAAGTACATTATTTAACGCATGCAGAAAGCCATGACTAACATTCATACTTTGCATCTCATGGGTCATAAGATGCGAAGTTGTTATTATGTATTATTATTTTTTTTAAATATTTAATAATAATATATGTTTATTAAAATGATAATTTTCCATAGAGTAGTTGCGAATAAAGGTTAATGCAAAAGAGAGAAAATAATATTGTTATTTAATCTTTATTTTGGAAAATCTGAATAAGCAGTTCCGGGCCGAGGTATTTCACTTATAATAATTATAACCGTACGATCATTATTTAGTAATATATAATAACATATTAGTGAAAAAGACAGAGATAACTGCCAAAATTTAATTTTTTTTCGCTGTGTAAACTGCAGGGTCTCAAAATATGTAGTGTTCTTTGAAAACTAAAAGTGTAAAAGTTTGAAAAATTCCAAAAAATCTAGCTAATTTGTTTTCAATGTTTTACGAATCGCTAATATCGAACGCGAGTGCCGTGATGAGAATGTACTCGTATTTCTCAAAGTCGAAGTAACTTTGAGAAAATCAAGTTCACATTCAGGTACATAATAAAAAAATCTAATTATTTGTATCAGGAAACTAAAAATATAATTATTATATAAAATTAATTATTATTATATAAAAATATATAATCTAGAAAACTAAAAAACGCAAAAAAGAAAGTCTGCATTTTTACCGTTTTATCAACACCCTCGGATAAAGTGGTCAGTCTCATTATAATATTTTGTTTATCATTGTGGCATTTTTATAATATAAATTTGATGAAATATTGTAAAATACGAGTTAAAATAGGGTATTTTTATATTGAGGTTAAAAGTGCAATAAATTATTATTTGTAAACAAATTTTTGTTGTCAAAATAAGAAATCAAGAACATAGTTTCAAAACATGAAGTTTTTGCATTAAATAATTTAAAAATTGTAATTTTTCTTGAAACAGGTTACATAATCTTAAAGCCGTTTGTTTACGGTAAAACAAAACGACAAATTTTAACAGTACCGGCGGTACGAATTGAGAGGTTATGTTACATCACTACATACTGAATTTGATCCAATTTGTTCACAGTTTTAATGTATTGTTTATTTACAAATTATTTAAAAATAACTTGACCGCTATGGGCGGCATTCATTTTAAGGGTATTTGATACATAATGATGTCATGTAATACGAATGAGGGTTCTAACGCCCTTTTATAGAAATTAAAAATGATCAAATTCATCTTATTTCACCAAATATAATTTGTACCGGAGTAGACATCGGTGCTCTATTATGTCTTTTATCATTTCCCAAAATTACAGATCGATACATTCATTATTTTAGTAATA
>JBAGKK010514424.1:0-13725 GCA_037177015.1 Euceroptres primus
TAATATTTCACAATAATTGATAGTTTTCGAAATTTAACTGTATAAAATATGATGATACCTGTCAGAAACCTAACCTTAGGGCAAAATACTCGAATTACCATGACTTCAAAACAATTTATTAATAACAATTGAAATTCAGTGCAATTTTAACTAAAAATTTGTCATTTGGCGAAGTTTTTTTGTCCCATTTTTCAAGTAAGGCCCAAAAAATAAAAACTAATGGATAGTAATAATTTCGCGGGAGACACCCTTGAATTTGTCATGACTTAAAAGCAATTTATTATTAACAATTAAAAATTCAGTGCAATTTTAAGTGAAAATTCATCTTTTGAAACAGTTTTTTCTGTTCCGTTTCTAAAGTAAGGCTTCCAGTTTAAAAAAAGGCATGGTATTTTCGAGTAAGACCCCTTTGATATTACCATCTCTTAAAAACAATTCTTAATTAACAATTCACGAGTTTTTTCTATTTATTTGGAACGTCTGACATCTCACAAAATGCTGTTTTCTTCTAAGCTGTAAACATGGACTGGAAATGTAATAAAAATCAGTGGGAGACAGTCCTGTATATTTAACAAATTTTTTATTAATTGTTTATCGTACTTTACGTTTATTTTCAACCTTAAGTATTATCGTTTTTTTTAAATTTTAATATTCAACAACCCTATCTTTTCTTAAAGTCCTTCTTCATCAGCTGTCAACTTTCGAAGTTATAAAAACTGTCAAAAAACATATAAAAGCATTTGTGAAAATCATTTGCAGGTCTTTAATTTCAAGTCTCATCACTACTGGGCCTCTTTATTGCTATTTTTATATTATTTGACTACTTTTGCTTCCTTTATTTATTATTTTTCTTTACATAATAAAGAAATACAATATTAGTTTCTCACATTTTTTCTATGCGCCCTTCGTTACACTCCGATGACATAATTAGTAATAATTTAATTCTTTATACAATAATTAATTAATTACACATTTCAATTATTCTCTTTATTTATTTTATTAACAAAGACACAAATTGGACAACTAGCGTTCTGAATTTGCTGTAGTCATCTGGCAAATTTTCAATAACCCCCCTTCCCCAACCCCGCCCAGCCAGTCAGTTATTTTGAGGTTACGTTGAAATTTTTTTACATCCGTAATAAATATGGACTAATTATACAACGAAAAAGCATTTGAACGAACGAAAATAAAAGTTCAAGTCGCTAAAGAACATTTATCGACTTTGCATAACCACTTTTAAACACAAAGTACAAAAACTGTTCACGAACTAAATTTCACCACAAAACAATCTGACTGGCGGACATTTTTTTATGTGTATCAGAGTGTCTAGCGTCCTGGAAATCCTTGAAAACCTGGAAAAGTCCTTGAATTTTTTTACCCGGAAAAGTCTGGAAAGTCCTTGAATTTTTTTACCTAAAAAAACTTGGAAATCCTTGAATTTCACTGATAGTCCTCGAATTCTTATCACTCTAAATTTGAATGCGTAATTTTCTTCAAATGACAGGCTTTTTTATAGTTTATAGTTTATAGTTTCATTCATTTTTGTCCCTTTTTTCCTTTTTTATATTAAAACTTCCGAATAATTTTCCAAGAATTATGAGAAATAGAAACTCGTGACATTCAAAAACTCTTTTAATGTTTTCTTAAATATCCCATAATTTCCAAATTTTCAAAATCTACGAAAGTCTCCTAAAATCTTTTAAGGTCCTCCAGAATCTTTAAAATTAATTTAAAATCCTTGCAAATTCTCTAAAATATTTGAGACTCTTCTAGAATCTTCTGGGATCTCCTAAAATAATCTTATAAAATAATATCCCAAATTTTTCAATATTCTACAACATACACTAGACTCCTCCAGAATCTGCTAAAATTTTCTGAATACTTCCGTAACCTTCTAGAATTTTCTACAGAATCTTTTGAATCCTCCAAAGTCTACAAGAGATTACCGAAATTCCCTCAAATTCTTTAGAATCTTCAAAACTTATCTGAAATCTGTAAAAATTCTCCAAAATATTCTAAACTATTTTAAAATCTACAATCATTTAGATTCTTCTGGATTCTTCCATAATCTTTTAAAACCTTCTGGATTCTAGATAAATAATTTAATTTATCTATAAGAATCCTATACAATCTTAAAAATTTCTTAATACAATCTTAAAGAATTCTGAAAAATTCTTTAATATTCTACAAAATATACTAGTATGTTCCAGAATCTTCTAAAATCGTCTAAACTCTTCTGAACTCTTCCGTGATCTTCTAGAATCGTCAAGAATATTCTGAAATGTACCTGAAGTTTTGAACGTTCAAATGAACGAACTTTTTCAGGGTGTCTAGCGGACCGAAAAATCGGGAAAAACCGGGGAATTTTATTTTACCGGGGAAAATCCGGGAATTTTATTTTCGCGGGAAAAACCCGGGAATTTTATTTAGGATCTATTTATTTAGGATATATTTTATTTTTTTATTCTTCCGATCTTAATAGCATTTAAGCAACTACTTGTGATTCTGACTGCATAATTTAACCATTTAAGGTCGGCACCCAGAATCCGTTGACTAACAATTCTCAAAAAATTCAGG
The DNA here is from genome assembly GCA_037177015.1 of Euceroptres primus. Classification (NCBI taxonomy): domain Eukaryota; kingdom Metazoa; phylum Arthropoda; class Insecta; order Hymenoptera; family Figitidae; genus Euceroptres; species Euceroptres primus. Next base: position 2,578 of record JBAGKK010514424.1, read on the forward strand.
GATAATCTACGATAATTTTTTGACCGATTTTTACAATCAAATTTTAAAAAATTTTTTAGTTTTCTCTGCTTTTATTGAGTGTGAGATAATTTATATCCACCTTATGAGATGTGGAGTAGTCCATTTTGATCCAATCCACATTTATTTTGCAGAATTTTAAGTTTATCACATAAAAATTCTAGAAAATCCTAATTTCGAGTGATTCCAATTACTCGAAAGAAATACTGGAATTACTCGGTAGAAAGGGTTAAAAAATATTTACTTTACGTGTTACGAAAGTTTTAAAATATGTACTTTCGATTAATATTTATCATTTCAGTCTGTGATTAAAGATAAATTTGGCACGTGTAAAGGGATCGTTCACATATTACGTAACGCGGTTTTCTTTTATTTCTGTAGTTGTGTCCTTCTCAATTTCACGGAAATTTTATTCTTATCTTTATTTAAAAAAAAGAAAATCGCGTTACGTAATATGTGAACGATCCCAAATAAATAATGATTTTCTTTACGATATCAATTTTGTATATGTATATTATGCTAAAATTCCCATTTCTATGTATACGTTCACTTTCAAAGATCACAAAAAGACATTTTTAACTTGATCGGGGCGAAAAAATTGATCCTGTTTTTTTCGTATCTCAAATTTATCTTGAAATATCCTTCAATCTAGAAAATAAAGAGTAATATCATGAGCTTCTTTATCATTACATTGGTTTCTATATTAATAAACCAATATTTTAGAACAAATTTGAATTTAAAACGAAATCAAATAAAGATTTCGTTCATTTGAACTTTCAGAACTTCAAGCACATTATTCTGAAGTGCATTAGAATTTCCAGAATTCTGCAGAATCCTTTAGAACCCTCTCAAAAGACTAATAATCTTGAAGAATCCTCTAGACTGTTTTCAGAATCTTCTTAAAATTCTGTAGACTTTTAGAGTCTTCAAAAAAAAGTCTGGAAGAGACTAGAAGATTTTAGAACTCTACGGAAGATTTTGGAAGAACCAGGAAGTCTCTGGGAGATTCTAAAATACTCAAAAATCTAAATTGTAGAGAATGTTTTGGAATTTTAAAAGATTAAATGAATCTAAAAGTTTATGGAAAGCTAAAAATATTCTAGAAGATTTTAAAAGTTGGTTGAAAAGTCAAAAATTCGTGAAGGATTTTAGAAAATTATAGAGCATTCGAAAGATTCTGAAAGTTTAGAAATTTGAGGAGCGTTTTATTAAATTTTGGATAGGAATTTAAGATTTTTGAGGATTTTTTAAGATTCTGGAGGATTGTAGCTTCCTTGGTATTTTTAAAAGAAAAAAACTCCCATCCGTTCTTTAAAATCCCCTTTTTCAAAGAAGAAATCTCTTATTTTCCCTCAAGTTGAAGTGCTGAACCACTGTGATGCCTGTATTATATAATTATAACTTTAATTATATAACGTCAGATAACGGTAAGGAAAAATGAAAAATTGGTCAGAGCAAGGCAGGGAATTTTAAAATTGGAATTTTGTAGCAACCCGAAATGAAATCAGAAGAAGTCGTTTATCAATTGCTTTTGTAAGATATTTGTAGAAAACAAAATATTCACTTAGTAAGGCTTTTTAATAAATTCATCTAGTTAGTTTACTAAATAAATTTGTAGTTTTTTACTGGAAAACAGTAATTTTTTATTAAAAATTAGTAGAAACGCTTACTAAAGCAATTGATAAACGACTTAGTAGAAAACCACTAATTCTTCTTAGAGACTATTTCCTTAAAAAATAGTTTTCTGAGCTTATACATATAAATACAGTTAACTAAACTCAAGAATTTCATAAATCGTATAACATACATTTTATATGGTTCATTTAGTTGTATAAGTTATTTCTATCGTACAGGTTCAAGAAAACAAGATTTTTTCCATGAAAGTTTATGGTAATGATAATGATTAAATAATAATGCCTGGAAAAATTTATTTTTTACCTGGAAAACCTGGAAAAGTCCTGGAATTTTTTAAAGGAGAAACGCTAGACACCATGTGTGTATGGAAAAAGAATATGGCAGAAGTGACGCGTTTAGGCGCCAAACATATTCAAATCTCAATGGTGGTGCCGTCCGCCATTATATTGCCTGGAATTTTATTGCACTTTCGAATTTTTGGATATATATCAATCCTCTCGTGTCAGTATCGAATGAATATGTCGATACATCCTCGGAGTTTGACACCTTTTGTCGATCCCCTTTGCCATCTTCCAACAGAACCTAATCTGGCTTGGGTGCTTTGCTCAAAGCTCCGGAATGGAGTCCTCTGTTCTCTAATTTGTAAGGGTGGAGGGGTAGGCGCCTTAAGGCGACCGCCATTTCGGAACGCTGCTGCCGCGAACTTGGAGGGATTTGCCAGTTAATTTAGGTGTTGTGTTTCCCGGGGGTAGTGCTCAGCCTCTCCACCTCCTCCGTTGGGAGTCCAAAACCCAAAGGCTATTCTGCGCCCGGAGAGAAAAATATTACCGCCACTGGCGAGGGTCGAAGAAATTATACCCAGTCCCCTTTGTTTTCGGAAAAATCAATGCTCTTACGACACTAGTTTCGCAGAAACAATCTTAGTCATTGTGTCTTTTTTCTGTCTTCTGAAAGAGTTATGATCTTGGATATTTGATATAGAATGGTGTTTTATAGGGATTATACCCTGAACTTACAAAAAAAATGAGAGGGATGGCTAAAATTTTTAGCTTGGACACAAGCTGGCAAATTTCTTTTAGCAGGAGCATAAACCTTTTTTTAAACAGATTCCAATGTCAATGAGTTTAATCTGCATTATATATAAAATATAAATATTCAATACTGCACTGTAAAATATTTTGGAAATTTTCAAGACTAAATACACTCGAATCCCGGTTTAAGATATTCCTAGAATTTCGTTCTGTGGCATTCAGTTGTTGCGCGGGTCGGAGGATAAGGAGGGAAGCACGGTCGTCGAGTAGTAGTCAAGCAGTACCGCAGCACAGAGCGAGAAGTATCAATTCTCCTTTAGCATTTATTTTTAAAAACACGTTGAAAATTGTTTTTTCATTAATTTTTCATCGTCATTTAAGAATTTTCATCCCTTATGGTAAAAAATTTACATGCGTACATAATTTAGTTACATAATTCATATTATTCCGAGTGAAAGTGTACGTCCCTGACTGTTTGTGTTCAGAGACGCTCAAGGTCTATCCCGGTTTAAGATAGGCAATGCCCAAAACCCATTTTAATCCTTTGAAGCATGCATTTTTCCCTACATACGACTTGCTTGAAACTTCATGCACGGAAGGTTTTTGGGGTCTCTGATTACGAATTTGGAGTCAAAGTTTTAAAATTTTCGTGGCTTCAAAATGTCGGATCCAATGTGGCGGACCTAAAATGTAAAGATAAGTCCCGTGGCTTCAAAATGGGTTATTAGGGGTTTTGTGGGTCTCGATTACGAATCTGAAGTCAAAATTCTAAAATTTAGAATGGCGAATATAATATGGCGGATGAAAAATGCAAAAAATTGGTTCCGTGACTTCAAAATGGGTTCTGGGGTTCTTTTTTGGATCGGTGATTACGAATCTGAAGTCAAAATTCCAAAATTCAAAATGGCGGATGCAATATCGCAGACAATAAATTTAAAAATAAGTTTCGTGGCTTTAAAATAGGTTTTCGGGGGGTTTTTTTTTTGGGGGTCGCTGATTACGTCTCTGAAGTCAAAATTCAAAAATTAAAAATCGCAGATCTAATAATAACATATCTGTGATCAGAGACATCGAAAACATTTGTACACAAAATTTCATCGAGATTAGCATAAATTTTTAAAATTAAGTCCGCCATCTTGAACTTCGTAAATCTGATCACAGAGTTGTAATCAGCGATCCCAAAAACCCATAGATACCAATTTCTGTTACAAGCAGAGGTAATTTAACAAATTTGGTCGGCCATATTGGTTCCACCATCTTGAATTTTTTTGAATCTGATAACAGATTCGTAATCAGTGACCTTCAAAACCTATATATACCGTGTTTCATAAGAGTGCGCTGAACACTTTTACAGATAATGAATTTTTCTTGCAAAAAGTGACTTTTTCAGTATTTGTTTATTAATATTAAGAAATACAAGAATATTTCTTGTATAACAATACAAAAAACTTCAAATAACGGAGTGTAATTTTTGATTCTCTAACATGTAAATTGTATTGTAACATGTATTCTCTATTGTAAATTTACAAAAAGCTCACAAAAATCGAAAAAAAATTACTTAAAAAATAAAGAAATGATAATAATCTAGGTGGTAAGTATACTTAATTGTAAGGGTTAAACCGGGATTCGAGTGTAGTATGATATTTTTCCAAAAAAGGTCGGATATACGTTTTTCCTTATATCCGTATATCCGTTTTACCGTATTTCCGTATTTCTGTATATCCGTATATCTAGCAAAATGAGTAATTTCTCCGAGAATATTGGAAAATTTTCCGAATACATTGGTTAATTTCCGAAAAGTTAGGAAATATTTCGTAAAGCTTAGGAGTTTGTATAAATAAATCTCCAACTACAATTCGGAATTATTTCCGAATGCACTAGGAAAAATTTCAAAATGTTCGGTTTATAAGCTGTCAAACCTTTTCGGAAAAAATTCTGAAAAATTTTTACAGTGTGTCTAATGGCAAATTGGGAATTTTTCAGTGATTAAATACTTTTAAATTGGAAACATATAGTGGCTATTTTAGTATGGACTCAAGCCAATGTGCCTAATTTACAATTTATCTGAATTATTGCAGAAAAATTTAATATAGAACGTTTCTAAATTGGGTTAACTGAAGTAATTAAATCCTTTCAAATTGGAAACATTTAATACCAATTGAGAACAATTTTATACTGAACATAAACATTTTCCGTAACAATACCCTGACCCCCCTTTGTATAGTGTACTACTTGTATGGAAATTTGTGTAACAATATCTTCGGTCAAGAATAAAAATATCGCAAATGGAAGTCATGAAATCAATTACATTTGACAAATAAAGTAAAATAATTTTTATCGTAAATGAAAGAAAATATTTTCTTTCATTTACGATAAAACTTATTTTATTTTATTTGTCAAATGTAATTGATTTTATGATTTTCATTTGCGATATTTTTATTCTTGGCCGAGGATATTGTTACAGAAATTGAGAAATAATTGAGAAAAATTTTGTACCGAAAATAAACCTCTTTTAACACGGATCTGAACGTTTCTTATGAAATGAAATAATTGTTTTTGCAATAAAGTAAAAATTCAAACATCCAAAGAAAGTCGAACAAAAAAATTCATAAAGAAAATTTTGACGGTCTATGTCTGTTTTTACTCTAAAGTAAATTCAATTTTTACTTTTTGTTGTACAAACAATTATTTCATTTTATTTGGCAAACAGTGATTTCCTTTCTTTCATTTGCGATAAAAATGATTTTATATTATTTGTCAAATGCAACAAAGCAAGAGACGTTACTTTGAAAAGGACATAGGCACGTCACAATTTTACTTATAAATTTTATCTGTGGATTTTGTTGGATGTTTCAATTTTTACTCTTTGTTGCACAAACAATTATTTCATTTTACTTGGAAAACAGTGATTTCATTTCATTCATTTGCGATAAAATTATTTTATTTTATTTGTCAAATGTAATTGATTTCACGACTTTCATTTGCAATATTTTTATTCTTGGCCGAGGATATTGTTACAGAAATTTCCATACAAGTAGCAAACTATACAAAGAAAGGTCAGGGTATTGTTACGGAAAATATCGTAACAATGGCCTCGCCCCATACTATGTTGTGTTTTTACATGTTTTTTTACTGCCAATTTTTTGGGAATTTAATTTTGTAATACGAGCATTTCTTAGAAGAAACTGAAACCAATGAATTTAATTTTTAGCATACATAAATTGGAAACATTTAGTTTTGAACTTGCAAAAATAAGAAAAGTTTGAATTCAGAGTTTTCTAATTATAAAACTACAGATTTGAAAGTTTCCAAATTGTAAAAATTCAATTCCGAAGGGTAAAAAATTGAAATTGATTTAAAGTAAAACGAAGGCTGAGTCCTTGAATATCTCATGTCTCTTGTCATTCCCTCAAGAATTTCCTTTTATCAAACAAGAGGAGGCAACATAATAGGGATCATTATGATTTTTTTGTGTATGGATAATAATCCCTGGATTCTTTGTAAAAGTATCAGTATCCGGAACTGCTCGAGCCTCGTTTTCCTTATATTCTCTTCTCTTTTGGTTTTCTGTATATTTTATTTTCTTTAACAGAAAAATAACAAAATAGGTTTAAAGTCCTCTAAAATTGAGAGAATTTGAATTTATTATCAAAAGCGAAATTCGAATTTATTTTCACAAGTGCGATTTGAATTTATTTTCAAAATTGGAATTAGAATTTATTTTCAAAAGTGAAATTAGAATTTATTTTTACAAGTGAAATTTGAATTTATTTTCACAAGTGCAATTTGAATTTATTGCTAAAAGTGGAATTTGAATTTATTTTCGGAATTGGAATTTGACTTTATTTTCAAAAATGGAATTTGAATTTATTTTCAAAAGTGGAATTTGAATTTATTTTCACAAGTAGAATTTGAATTTATTTTCACAAGTAGAATTTATATTAGAACCGATAGATGCTTGTTCAACAAGGTTAGAATCTGTCTCCGTTGATGTAGTACTTTAGCCTACGGTGGATTTGGTAAATGCAAGACAGCTTTGGACCGAGTCATTAGGAACCTACAAACTTATGCACAATGGCACAATGCAATATGCACGTCTTGCTCGACGACGAAGATGAGATTCATTCCACAAGATTGTCGCTGGCGCGAGATCGTACGTGAACGGGTCTTTGTTCCTGAGAAGCTACGTGCTTCAGACTTTAAAAAGCAAAACGAACAGAAATCCCAAAAATCGTGAATTAATTGCAGTGATGTACATTTTTATGATAAGAAATTATCCATTGACTTTTTTACAAAAGTCTCATGAAATTTTTCATTGGCAATTTTTTCCTTTTTTAATTTACCGAAGATATAATTTTTTAGCATGGTCACGAACCATTTTAGTTGGGCAAGAATCTTTGGTACGAACTTAAACAATTGGTTTCTTGAAACGACATTTCTAAATCCTTTTTTGTTATTCAAAATCGACAAAACAAATATCCAAGCCAGGAGATTAAATTCGAATTTTTAGTACGGACACGAACCATTTTAGTTCGGACACAACCCTTTAGCACGGACTTGAACCATCTTTGAATTCAATTTTTCGCAAATTCAACCCTTTTCAATTAAAAATCGATCAAATGTATATTCGAATACAAATAGCCAGGGATAAAAAAGGAAATCTGTAAATAACAGGCTTCACAGTTTTTCCCATATTCCCCTATTTTTCCCCTTTTTAAAAAATTTTCCCTGTTTATCCCTTTTTTCAAGTAACGTCCGCTTTTTTCTCTTTTCTCTCGTTCTGTCTTAAATATGGATTAAATTAATAAAGCCCAATAAGATTCAAATCAATATTCTTAGCTGCTTTTAAACATATTTTATGATTTCAATATTTTAAGATGCCTAAAAATACAACAATTGAGAAAAACAATATGGACAATTTCAAATCTGGAAGTGTTTAGATTTGATAATTTCAATATAAAACATCGATAATTTCTAATTTTAACAATGAGAAGCATTAAAAATTTAATGCTTTTAAAATTAAAGATCAAGAAAGTAAAGAGTTTTTATATTTTAAACCGTTACATTTCAAAAATTTCACTACCAAGCATTTTAAACTGAACATTTTTTAATTTGACGTTTTAATAAATTTTAAACTCCGAGAGTTGAAAACTAAATAATTTGGATTTTAAACGCTTAGAATTGCACAATATAAAATTAGTAGTCTTATATATTGTATATTATATTGTAGATTAAATATATACAATTCTATATTGTATATTGAATATACAATTCTATATTGTATGTTGAATATACAATTCTATATTGTATATTGAATATACAATTCTATATTGTATATTGAATATACAATTCTATATTGTATATTGTATATTCTATATTTTATATTAAAACACCAGGATTTCAGATTCTTTAAAGTTTTAAGTTTAAAATTTAATTCTTTAATATAATTGAATAATTTTAATGTTAATGCTATTAAAATTTGACAGATTCAAAATGAAGCATTGAAATATTTGAATGTGGAAAATTTCAAATTAGATGCTTTGAAAATTGAAAAGTTTAGCGACATTCTAATTCTATTTGGAGTGAATTTAATTCAAAACTCCCTAAGTTCAAATCTGTTTAATTTTAAATGCTTTTAATTCGACATTATTGAATTCTTAATGATACAAATTTGAAACTTAACAATATTTTAAACATATTTCAATCCAAATTTATTAAAATTTCAACTATTGAAATTAAACAGTTTTTTATTTCAAACTCCTCAAAATTTAAATTCTTCACTTTTTGCATGATTCTACCTTGCTTTGATCTTTGTGATTATTTTCAATTTGAAATTGTATAATGGTGAACTTTTAAATTTAAATGTTTATTTCTAAAGTATGAATTATAACCTTTAAATTTAAAATATAAAAATGTGACAACACTTGTACTTGCAATAAGTATGAAAAAAAATTACAAATAAATGGAGGTAAATATGAAAAAAGTGAAAAAAATGCACTTAATTTTGAAAGAAGGACCAAAAGTAACTTTAAAGAAAGTATAGCAGGCTTGAAATGTTGAAATAAGCATTGAAAACTGTATATTTATTAATTGCCTTTGAACAATTCAAAAGAGACAAAAAAATTCGTAAATTCAAATATTTGAAATTGTACAATTTTATGTTCACTCTTAGGAATTACATTTTTTCTGAATTAGGTATTAAAACTCCTTCAAAATCGTGTAATTAGATATGTTTTTCTACTACAAATTAAAAAAATGTATTGTTATCTCCAGATTTTTCTGTTCTCGAAAAATTCCTAGTCGTTTTTCGGTTTTAAATAATAACTAGGTACAAATTAAGTTACTCAATGAAAGCAATTATGCTGTTAATAAGATATTTATTATGATAAAAAATTATATGAAAAAAATTAATGATTTTCCAAACATTTTGTTTAAATTTTTATAAAATTGGTGGACTGAACAGGACATTTAATAAAGAGATGAATAAACTGTAATTGAAAATTTCTGATAAGAGGATTGTTTTTTTGCCTCACGTGGAAACGTAAGGGTTGTATTTAATATAATTTATTCCCCTTTTTCCCCTCTACATTAGTGAAGAAATTACCCTATTTCTTTTTTTTTTTGATAACATTTTGCGTTGTGAAGCCTGAAATAATGAAAAGCAATGAAATAGTTTTTAAGGGAATTTAAAAACCTAACACTAAATCCAAAAATATCAAAATGTTACAAACAATTGACAACTATATAACCACTATATAGATATTCTTATGTAGTAGTAATGTACTTTTCAATTGTTTGTAACGCTTTGATTCAACTTCGGATCAAAAATAATACTTCTGGATTTAGTGTGTTAGGATGTTGGCAGTGAATATTCCATGATATTTCCTTCCGAGTGATTAAACATTATTTGTACTTGATTTGGGAGGGCACACTTGGTCGAATAGTGATCAGAATCGGGCCATCTCTCCGATTGTCGTGGGAGTGACATCCAAGTGGCAGCTTCCATTTCGGCAATAAGGAACCTTCTGGGAGATTCTAGACGGTCACCCCATGGGGTGGCGTCGAAACTACCCCCATCCCACTTGAGGGTGAACATGGTCGTATCTATAGGGGTTCTAAAAGCTTTACCCGGCAGTCGATGTAGAATGCCAGGAGTCCGAAGATCGCATTAAGATACTCAATGGCGTTTATGGCCTCCCGAAAGAACGGCCCGCGAATCGACAGGTCAAGATCGATTTATCGTGATGATGAGTCGAGATGCTCTTGACACTCGAGGGCGTACTCTTCTTTTTCGCCCTGATTTTATCCAGCTTCTACTTGCCTCGTCCATTAGCTTCTGATTGTAAGAGAGGATGTGTAAAATTGATATAAGAGTAATGGTGTTTCATTAATTTTAGATAGAACTACCAATAATTTTAGTCATTTTAACTCATTTAAGTAATTTAATCAATAAACGAGGCCTTTTTTGTTGATTAAAACGTTTATTTTAGCACGGACACAAACCCTTTAGCATGGACGCACACCATTTTTAGCATAGACACAAACCACTTTTAGCATGGACATAAATCACTTTTAGCATGGATACAAACCATTTTTAGCATGGACGCAAATCACTTTTAGCATGGACACAAATTACTTTTAGGGTGGACACAAACCACTTTTAGCACGGACTCAAACGTTTTAGCAGAGACTCGAACTATTAAAGTTTCCAGAATTCGTTTTCAAATTAAATGCCATAAAATACAGAACGTGTTGTAGAAATAAATTGACGAGAAAAAAAGATTTTTTGACTTAATAAATAACTGGGCAATCAAAAAAAATCAAACAATTTATTTCAATTAAATAAAATTTTTCTCAAGTTAATAATCTGCTTAGTCGATTACGGTCAAAATAACTTTATTTAATATAAAAACACTGCCTACACTTCAATAGTGGAAAAAACACTTATATTGATCCAAATAAAACTTTTGTTTGAAGTAAACAAACTATTTCTTTCTTAGTGCAGCTCCAAATTCAAAACTTAAAAGAAGATATTAAATTTATGTTATTTCCTTGATTATTGTTACAAGTCCTAAGGAATTTAATTCATTTAAATAGTCTATTCAATATACACTCAATCAATTTGTGTAAATTAAAATTTATATTTTAGCACAGACTCAAATCTCCTTTAGCACAGACAATTACCACTTTTAGTACAGACTCAAACCTAGTTACAGTAACTTGAGAAGTATCAAAATAACCCAAAAAATGAATTAACTTGAACTGCTACATTTTTATCTAAAAACAAATGAATATTTTTCCCATGTTTTTCCATTGTTTTTGATTGTTAAAAAATTGATCTACAACGCTTTGCTATTCTGAATTTACTGTGGTGAAGTAAATTTATGTATACTCTGTTCACCGAGAGAACGAAATTCTGAAACGACGAAATTTCGTTCTCTGCGCGCAGCTTGTCAAAGGGGAA
>JBAGKK010514445.1:3282-13721 GCA_037177015.1 Euceroptres primus
AGAAACTTTGTTTTTGTTTTGTTTACTCAGTGTAGAAGAAGAAAATGGAGAAGAAAATTTGTCATCAAGCCTTACTGGAAGATACAACCTCATCACAATATTGAATTCAAAAAATTACGACATAGAAAAATTTTTTAAAAATGTTTGATTTAAAGAAGCTTTGTTTTCGAGACTTAGTGTAGATCAAGAAAATTTGCCATCAAGCTTTACTGAAAAATACAACTCATCACAATATTGAATTCAAAACATTATGACATAGAAAAATTTTTAAAAAATGTTTGATTTAAAGAAACTTTGTTTTTGTTTTGTTTACTCAGTGTAGAAGAAGAAAATGGAGAAGAAAATTTGTCATCAAGCCTTACTGAAAGACACAACCTCATCACAATATTGAATTCAAAAAATTACGATATAGAAAAATTTTTTAAAAATTTTTGATTCAAAGAAACTTTGTTTTTGAGAGTTAGTGTAGATGAAGAAGGAAATGGATAAGAAAATTTGTCATTGAAGCCTTACTGAATGATACAAACTCATCCCAATATTGAATTCAAAAAATTACGACATAGAAAATTTGTTTAAAAATGTTTGATTTAAAGAAACTTTGTTTTTGAGACGTAGTGTCAGCCAGGAAACTAGGTCGACTTAGATAATTTTGTCACCGATCTTCAGTTTTGTCGATTTATTGTTTACTTAAAGCACATTACACTGTTTATGTTGTATTTCACGTTCTAGTAATTTAAATTATATATTTTACTAACAATCATCAGATAAATATTTCCATTGATTATATTTTGTGGTGCAGAGAATTTTAAAAAGACATTATATTTGTTAATGTGAAATTTAGTAATATATAATATATTTGATATATGAATGAATATTTTGATGACGAAATTACCTCAAATAAATAAAGAATTAACGAATCATTGCATAATGATATAAAATCAAAATTAATAATTAATTGTAGTAAATAATTAATTCTAATCTAATTAAATTTTGAAGTTATGGTGAGAAATATCAAGAAATATAAAAGGTGCCCCTTGTTCCCAACATTTTTTTATGTACAAGACGGTCCTGCTTCAAATTCTAAACATGCGACGATCAAGCCTTTGCTCGCATTCACTACATGTTCATGAAGTCTCGCGAAAATAAAAATATGATGGCACATTTGTATTTATTACTATATGATTAGTAAAGATATTTGGAGTTCCTAGGTTTCATTTTGAAGCTTATACTTTAAAGTGCCGCTATGAATTTTTTCAAAATTCTCCTAAATCCTCTCTATATTTTTCCAGGAATTAAAAAAAGGGTCGAAAATTTATCACCTACCAAATTATTTTCTTCTAGTTTTCTTAAATTCTATCTTGACTAAGAATATTCCAAACTTATTCACATATGACTCTTTCGACGCGGAATTTTTTTATCTTTTCAATGCTTCTTACCAAAAGTTACAGTCGCGTTTCTCTCCCGAGATATTAAATGTAAAAGACAAGAATTCTTTTCCGATGAGATGCGAGTGAAGCGGTCTGATACTCGTGACCGGTGCTGTAAATAATAAAAAAAAAAGTTAAAAATTATGATGGTCTGTCAATTTCCAATACTTTCTACATTCAAGTTTTGCCACATTGAAAAGTAGAATCAAACTCTATAATTTTTAATATTTCAATATAATGTAAATTATTTAATTTTTATGCGAAAATTAAACGAACCTAGGTTTAGATGATTTTAAACGACCTCCTAAATAACTAACTGGAATGAGCAGAAGAAAACTGGCAATATCATACCCTCCTGCGATAAGACCAGTTTGAGAAGAACTCAAACCAAATCTCTTTTCTATTGTCGTAATTACGACATTTATTAATCCATTTACAACCATTCCTAAAATTAACAACAGTTAATTAGTTCTAATAAAAATATATCAAAAATTTGTGTAAAAGGCAACATTTTCTATTAGGTACTTCAAAATAAAAAATACATATTTTTAAAATTTCAATCAATATTCGTTTGTCGTATTTCTTGAAGGATTTAAAATTGACAAGCACTTGTGCAAATTCTAGCTCATTTACTTGCTTTATTCTAGCTTTACTCATTTCGCTTTTTATCCCTTGATCTGGGATTTTAATTAAACGGCAGCCCTACGGGCAGTTTGTTTTTGGACCTGTCACTAGTACCAGAAACTCTGGTCCTTTAACTGGTAATTCTTTTCGCATGAAACAGCAAAAAATGCAACAAAAAGTTTTTTAAAACAATTTATTAGGAAATATTGTCTATTAAATTAAATTCACGCCTATTCATTTTCAAATAATTTTATATTTAATTGAACTCTATTTGTACAATAATTTTGTTAATCTTAATATGTTAATATGGTTAATCATTAAGTATTTAATTATGCTTCAGTAGAATGAACTCTCAAAATCTGAATTAGTAGTTTTGTATTAATAAAATAATGCCGAATAGTTTACCAATTGCTTTAGTAAGTATTTCTACTAATTTTTAGTAGAAAACTACTAATTAATGGTAGAAAACTACTAATTATTGGTAGAAAACTACTAATTAATCGTAGAAAACTACTAATTAATGGTATAAAACTACTAATTAATCGTAGAAAACTACTAATTAATGGTAGAAAACTACTAATTCACTTAATAAGGCTTACTAAATAAATTAGTAACCCTTACTATGAGAATTAGTAGTTTTCTACTATTAATTAATAGTTTTCTACTAAAAATTAGTAGAAATGCTTACTAAAGCAATTGGTAAACGATTTGGCACTATTTCATTAGTAGAAAACTACTAATTCAGATTTAGAGAGAATGCAATTTTAAGATAATTTAGCGGAAAAGGATTTATTTCTTTTGTGTAAAATAATGTAAAGTCAGCTTCTTATTTTCCAAACGATTGACTAATATTGTTTTGAATTTCTTCGTTCATTCTCCTATTTTTCTCCGATGAAAAACTCGATTTCCGGTTATCGTCAGTCACCCTTCTGAAAGGTTCGAAATTGCATTTCAATGCACGCTGTTACTGCATGGCACGAACGCAAGCCAAAGCGTTGAGGAAAATAATTATTTGATGGCAAGCCTATTAGACTAGTGACTCCCGTCTCTGACCTTACTTGACGGGCAAGAATTAGGCTTTTATAAACGAAAATTACACTCCTATCACAGGATTCCAATTTTTCATTATACGGCTTGCACGATCCTTGAATTTCGCTTTTAAATTAAAATTGTAAAGTTTTTTAAATTTCAATGGCATCCGAGAAATATACGTTGTAATTTCAAAAAATGATTTGTATCGTTATTAAAAAATGTCTTAAAAACACTATATATGAAAAAATTACTCTAGTATATTGGAATAAAAAAGTATTGAGATAAATAAAATACTTGTAAATGTTAAAGGCTAAAAAGCCTTCCATGTGGAATAAATTATTATTATATTATTAATATTACTTGTAATACACTTATACATACAATTTTGTATACATTTGAAACATGCATGTTTTAATCATAATTTAAAAATTATACCTTGCATTGCACCAGCCCAGCATAGCCAGAAAAGGGCCCATTTTGCGGTTCGATATTTTTGTAAATATCCAGGACGAATCCACAGCCAACCACATTTTAATCTGTTAGATTTATTATCTAAATTTTGGTCTATATCAGGCTTGATTTCCAGCTTCCTTGGTCCATCTCCGAACTGATCCGGTATTACGGACAAAGTCTCATGCATGTCCGAAACGCCGGTCTGAAATAATATAAAGCAACTCTTTTTAATACTTGCGAATAATGGTTAGTATTTAAAAAGGTGAAAAAAATTATATCAAAATAATTCTTCACTTTTTAAAATTTTGTGCGAGAAAGAGGCATAATAATTCATTACAGATCAGTCGAATTATTGAGAAATAAGAAATAAATAAAATATTAATTTGATCTTTTTACAGTTTTAATCATAAATTGTTCATTGTATTTTGATTATTTTTTATTTTGATTTAAAAATAATTTTTCACATCTTGTACACAACAATCTAGATCTAGATACAATTCTTACATCGTGAAACATCGAAATTAATAGCTGATGAATGACAGCAGATCAATAATCCGCAATATTGGAATATAAACAATTCCCTTGTGAAATTACTCTCATGTTTCATATCTCCCACTTTTTTTAATCTCCCTGATGCATTGTGCATCGGTTTATTTTCAGTCTATCATCCAAAGTCCGTAAATTTTTAGGAATTGATATAAGAAAATAATCAGAAATTAATCTGAATTCATTTATCTGTCTTTTAAACTTTTAAATTTTAGAATATCGAATTCTAAACATAAGATTTTATTCTTTTTATCGTTTGTTTGAGGGTAATATTTTAGAAAATAATAGATTTTTATCAGATGTACTGTATTGTACTGTATTCATCAGAATAATGAATAAAAAATTCACAATATACACAAGTTATTTATTAAACTTTTATTGAAAATTTTCAATATTGTTTTTCACGCCATTTTCAACAGTCTATAAAACATTCATAATTATTAACAAATTTTAATCCCTGAAGAATAAAATTAGTTTCTTCACTTCATGAGGAAAATTTAAGTGCAATTCCATGTTTCCTAATTTACCTTTTCGTAATCCTAACACTATAACCTTTTATTATCTTGATTTTGGAAACATCCAGGCAAGGCGCCAACAATCTAATGAATTCGGAAGCTATTATAATTCTTTCACAAATACGTTTTTGAAGTCTAACATTCCTTTAGCTTATACCTCCCCCCCCCCTAATCCTATAATTTCAGAATTCCTCTTTCCTTTACTTGGAAAAAAAAATAAATTTTTATCATCTCGTCTATTTTATATCCTCATCCATTTTATTGAGTTAACAGTATTTTCTGCGAACATGCAAGAAGTGACTTTTTCCGAAGGTTAAGAAAAATCTACGTTCATTAAATCATAAATCTGTTTTATTATGATTCTTATTTGCTTAGATGTTTGCTTTTCCGGTGAAAAATTTATCAATAAAATTCCATTTCATATTCTTTTAGGGATTTAAGTGTATTTTACCTTAATTGAATTGTTTTGTCTTAAATTTTCATTGCATTTAGTTTAAATGCAATACAATTGCAATACATACAATTCAATGCATGCAATTTAAATGCATTTAAGTGCATTTAAATGCACTCCTTACAAAGCATTTACAGACATTTTTAGCAGCATCTGTGATTAATTATATTCTCTGAAACGTTTTCCTACAAGAAAATGAATGCAATTTAAATGAGACTTACACTGAATGTGAATTTATCTCGCATTTTTTTTTTATTCACTGTTACAAAGCGTAAAAAGCAGTCTGAAAAGCAAGCTTCTTCTCAAAGCTCAAAGACGACAAAGACCAGACATTTTTAACAACATCCATTGAACTCTTCTTTCCAAAAAGCTTCCTCTTTCCTCATACAAACTCCACACAATTTCTTTCCAAACAATTTAAAATATTTTAGTTCTCATTATTTTTACACAAGTAAATTATAGTTGTATATACACATAATTTTAATTATTATTTATGCACATAAAGTCAAAATCAGAAAGGTTTCATTTTCAAAATTTTCATTTCCAAACACATCACTTCCAAAAGCTCTCACATCAAACTGTCAATGATTTATGTCACTATAAAAGATAATTGAAGTCGAAATTAGATTTTTCTTCTCAGTAATGATGAGTAGTTCACAAACATTTTCTTATGATGACGCACTGAATTGGGATTTATAAAAAATTATTGAACTTTGAGAACCATTCACGACCGCGTGTCACACGCGACTGTGGAGTCTGAGAGCATAGCTACCCTTTTTTATCTCCCCTCCCTTCTCTCTTCTTCTCACTCAATTTTCTCTCACCCCATTTTTGCCCTGCCATTCCACCCCATGCTTCCATTCCCTCTAAACTAGAAAAATTATTACATAATATGCATATAAATATATATACAGAATAAGAAATCATTTTTTCCTACATGGCTTTGTTATTTATTGTCCAGATCCAATATAAAGGGAAAATTCAAGTTCTTTCCAACGAACGTTGGGATCTGACATTTAACTTTTCCACTAAAATACAATTTTAATCATCCAATTGCAATGTGAATTTTTTTACCCAATATCTAGAAAAAATTACAATTTACATTTGAATTGAAGTAAAGAAACTTTTATTTCTTTTGAGTCAATTTTCTATTATGAAAATGTCCCTTTTTGGCATTTTGAAAGTCACACTTTCAAATTTTGCAATTTTCTGTACAATGATACGATTCAAGAAAAATTATTTTATTGCAATTTTTCTGGGAATGAAATAACTGCATAAAATCATTATAAAGAGCTCATATGCCACATTCCTGCATTTATTAATTCTGAAACAGTCATCACCTTTTTACTCGTGCTATTTCAGCAATTTTATATTTGTAATTCGATTCAACTTCCATGTCTTTTAACAATTAAGTGATAAATAATTATTTAATTAAAAACAATTTTATTATTTAATTAATATTATTCATTAATTTTATAATGTTGGATGTTAATCTTGGCTTTACTAAGAATTCATTAATTTATTAATTAATTTTATTAATTTAAGTTAAAACACGCTTGATAAATATTGTGCATGAAATAAAAATCAGAAAGGTTTCATTTTAAAAATTTTCATTTCCAAACACATCACTTCCGAAAGCTCTCACATCAAACTGTCAATGATTTATGTCACTATAAAAGATAATTGGAGTCGAAATTAGATTTTTTTCGATCGAATGATTATGACTGTTTCCATCACATTATACAAGTATTATATTATATTTATACATAATTTTAATTAATTCTTAAAAACGGTATTGAATTAATAGTTATGAAATTACTTTTGTGCTTACAGGGCTGTAGCAAAAACCGAGTTGAAAAGGAAATTTAAAAAAAAAGTCAAATGCAAGTTTAATTCTAGTGGCTGTTAAATTCTAGTGGCTTTTAAATTCTAGTGACTTTAAAGGATTAAAAATCTGTGGAGAAACTTCAAATCTATGGTTCTAATAAGCCTGGCGCGCAAAATCTGGGCATTTGCAATAAATCAGCGACCTATGCTTCAATTTTTACGAGACTTGTTTTTAAAATTAAAAATCTGTTATTTTATATTTCATATAGAATGTGAGTTACTGAAAAGGATTTTAATCTAATTTTTCTCTTTTTAAAAGGGAAGATTTTTCGGTTATATTTTTTTGTACCAATTAACACATTATAGCAGGTATAATTTTAACACATTATAGCAGGTATAATTTTAACACATTATTGCAGGTATAATTTTAACACATACCAGGTATAATTTTAACAAATTATATAATATTTAATTTTAATATGATTGTAAAGTTCTTTTTATTATTTTTTTTCAATATTTAGAAGTTGCTTTTGAAATTGTCAAAAACATCCTCTTTGCAATCTCGAGGACCTCCTACTGATCTTTTCAACAAAAGTCACGTGACCCCTTCGAGGCGAGAAGAACTGAATTGATCCTGAGTAAACGGAAGCCATGAATCTTTATTAAATCTACCAAATAAAATTCGTGCCCACTGGTCGCGTGGCATGTACAAAGGATTGTACAGAGAGCTTGTATTCTCTTTCATTACGCGTCATTCTACACATTTGCCTTGAGCAAATAAATCAGTATTTCAACTGCACATCCTCATGTGTGTCATGTTCAGTGACGGATGCAGCGAAGGTTAATTTAATCCTTTTTTTGAAAATAAAGTTCTTTTATTTTCAGTTTAAGGTATTCTAGGTATATTATTTTTTTATGTATTTTAGTATTTTATTTTTAAGGTATTTTATTTTAGGTTTAGGATAAAATGCATTAATGGTACAATTTTTATTTTACTTATTTAAAGTGTTTAAGTATATGAAGGAATTGAACTTAAAATCTTCTAATCAATTCAATCAACAAGGATTCCAATTTTATTTAAGAGAAAATTAGTTCCACATTTCAAAATATAGAAGAATTAATTATATATTGCATGTCTCTTTCACCAGATTTAAATATTTATTCACTCCTTTAAATTTAAATTCTAATTAGATTTTCATCAAATCTGAAATTGAAAACATCAGAATCAGATCAGAACAACCATGAAAGAAAACGTTCCTCAACAAAATTTTATCTCCCCATGCTCTTCTCGTGCAAGAACAGATACAATTTCGAAAGTAGGAAACAATTTTACAATCCAGATTTTCCTTCTCCAGTCTATGAATAAATTTTGAGGAAACTCATCAGCATATTTATATATTCATATTATATTATATATTATATGTGTCTGATTTTACTATATTTTCTGAAACATAAAGGGATTTCATCAGAAAATGAACTTTTATGAAGAATAACTGCTGGACGTGCTTGGGGCTCGTTTAGAGATCCTTTGAAATTCGTTCTCACTTGAGATGGTAAGAAAATTGCGAGACACAATAACTACCCTCGTATAACGCGTAATTTCTATTATGAAAGCAAAACTCGCACGTAGACTAAGCTTCTGTTGAGGGTGCTTGTCACATACACCGGAAACTGATTTAGAATTCCCACAATGTGTGCAAAAGGCACGGTAATTGTTAAAATAATGTTTTTCCGGAATAGGTTTTACTTTATTATTTTATTAATAAATTTTTTATTTTCTTCAATACGATTTTTTACACCTGAATACTTTTCTTTAATTGTATTTAAAATATACTTTTGTGTTTTCCAAGTTTAAAGCATGTTAATAATTAAATATAATTATGATCTTTAATTTTACTTTTTGTTCAATTTTTTTACAGAAGTATGTACGAGAAGTGGTTTTGCCTTTTATCATAGGATAAAAAAGTAGTCTCTGGAAAATTGCTCTCTAGACAATGCATCTTTTTTGCTTAGTTAAATATTCATATTATTAGGGGGGGGGGATAAGGTGGGATAAGAGAATATTTTCTTACCTGCATAAAAAGGCGAAGTGTTTTGAAACGTTTTTCACACTCTATCGTGGGGATAAACAAAAGCATTTTTGTACATTTTTTACTAAGCCTAGATTTCTGTCTATACTTTGTTTACCAATGTTTACATTCATAAAATTTGCATAAACCAACAAGCCCAATTTATTTTGAGGTGAAGGTAGCTTAAATTAAATAATAGTGCACGTGGAAAAGTAACTTTGAATTATAAGTATCTACTTTTTTCAAATTATAACACAAGAAAACAAGAGAAACTATAAATAATAAATAATAACGGCAAAAGAACTTACCGAATTAACATTATTAGCCTCATTTTCATATCCAGGATTGTCAGCACCTTGCATTTTTGCCTGTGAAAAATAGTAAGAATAATCCCCATTTATCACACTCTCTGCAAAACTTTTCTTTCACAGGATAAATAAAATATATGAATGACTTGATTGCCAAAATATGTTCTTTAAAATGAAGAAAACTGTTTCTTAAAACAAAAAATTGTATTTTCTACATCTTGTATCTTGAATAAACAAAAAAATTGTATTTTCTACATCTTGTATTTTAAGAAAACAAAAAAATTGTATTTTCTACATCTTGTATCTTGAATAAACAAAAAAATTGTATTTTCTACATCTTGTATCTTGAATAAACAAAAAAATTGTATTTTCTACATCTTTTATTCTAAGAAAACCAAAAAAATGTATTTTCTACATCTTGTATTTTAAGAACGATAAGAGGCATGTAACTTGTTCCTGCTGTGAATGTAACAATAGAATAATTGGTGTCGCGAAAGCATTGTTATTGTCTACGAACTTTTGTCTTCTCGAATAACAAACACCACGATCTGCTGTACCGCATTCGTAAAATGGATCCAAATATAAAACGCAAAATAATCTGTATTCAAAACATCACACTTTTTTGACATTTGGTAAACATTTGAAAATTTTTCCTTTTTTTGGGCGGTGTATTAACTTAAGTTTTATAACTTTTAACTTAGGAACTGGAAGAATAAAATGTATACATGGTTTCTTAACAGTTATTATTAATTATTATGAATATTATAAATAAATAAAATAAATACATGAATGGATACACTGTGATCTTGTTATTCAACTTATTCAACTTTCTTTACTTTCTCTTTTCTCTAAATTATTTTATCTGATTACATTCTCATCATCATATGATTTGTGTAAAATTTGACCCCCCCCCCCGTTTTCGTCAAATCTCGACGTTTTGAGACTACCTGAACTCAAAAAAGTGGTTTTTGTGAATGTGTCTGTAGATTTTTGTTTCTTGTTAGCACGATAACTTTCAAAAGAATTGACAGATTGGATTGGCCTTTGGTATACTCTTTTAGTGTCCTGAAATGAAGTTCAAGTTCATAAGCCAGCCATTTTGAATAAAAATTAAAAAATCACAGCATTTTGAAAATTTTTGAGACCACTTTTTTTGCAATTTACAAATTCTATGAACGGATGTTCAT
>JBAGKK010514456.1:0-13720 GCA_037177015.1 Euceroptres primus
CACAATTCAAGAGAATTCTATGAGATTCAATTGTACATGTTCTTCCACTGCTAGCTTGGCAATCAACCGAAGTTGACCTTTGTAAAACAATTAGCGAAGTGCAATGGTTTTAGCAGAATTCGAAGAATTCAGACGAATTCAAAAGAATATGAAGGAATTTACAGAATTTAAAAAACTTTAAATTATAAATAATTTAATGTGTGTTCTCATAGCTTGAAAATGATTAAAACGTCTTCCAATTATTTCGAAAATTTTGAAAAGAATTCTACAGAATTCGAGAGAATTCTATGAAAGTCAACAAGCACATGCTCAATCTTTAAATTTCAAATAACTCAATGTATTGAAAAGCCTTCAAGGTAATTTAAAAATTTTGAAGGGATTTCTACTAAACTCGAGAGAATTCTGCGGAATGCTAAGAATTCAGGAGAATTCTGCAGAATTCAACAATATAAATATGTACCTTGAGTACTGGGACACCCTGTATATATACACTGAAAAAAATTTTGGTACACCAGACGTCCCAGATGGCGCTAAACGTTAGGACAAACGTTATACTTTGGTTTGGGACGTCTGCTGTGCCGATTCGGGGCAGTTGCTGCACCAAATCGGCACAGCAGACGTCCAAGTAGCGCTCAGTAGCGCGCAAGCGCTGCCAATGGAGCGACTGGCGCCTCAGTTTTGGGGCATGAGCCGTGCCAAATTCAGGAATAGCAGTTGCCCCATAGGTGGCACGTCTGGTGTACTAAAATTTTTCTCTCTCTGTGTGTGTGTGTGCGTGTGTGTGAGTATTGTGACCCCAAAACCAAAGGGTTCTAGGGATGGAACTTTTCAGCTCAAGATTATGACAAATCATGAAGATACGGAACTTTTAAGCTTAGTACTGTCATTCTCAAATAAGGTAGATTTAAATTATTTTTTATAAAAAGTAGGTTAAACAAGGTTAAAAATACTTTTAATTACAACTTTTTAATTTACTTTTTATCAATAAATAATTTGAGTAATTCTGCACAGAATTACTCAAATTATTTATTGATATTAAAATCTCAATTTCGGCAAAAGAGTTAGATAGAACCCTTTGGTTCAGGGCCACAACACGTACACACACACACACACGCATGCGCGCGCGCGCGTATAATTTCACAGCGTTACGTGCATGTCAAAGTTCACAATCATGTCTATTCAGTTACGTTTGATAAGAATTCATAATTAGAATGTTACAGCTTATTTTCCATAATTCTCATTTCTTACGTACTAGTATGTACCACTTGAAGTGTATCATAAGATAAATAATTACGTATAACAGTCGGTGCGGCGAACCTCATGTTTGATCACAAGGTTTGCCACCTTAATTTTGGAAAAATAGGTTGTTTTCTTGGTTTCTAATGTCGTGTAATTTTCTAATTTTCTTCAAAATCGTACGCTACTATGAGAGGATCTTCTTCATAAGTACTTTTTGAAATTAGATATCGCAACTGGATAGTCTGGGATCTTGACTGCCTACATAAAAATTTACACAAAAAATTAAAATTACAACACTATCACACATATTTGTGTTTCACAATAATTATAAAACATCACTTGGCCCTTTTCTTATGGAACGACACATTAGAGAAGAGGGTGCATACGGTAAGGACATTTTCGATGCAGTCATAGGGAAAATATGATGTGTAAACTGTGCTATCAGGGTGTCTAGCGGACCGGGGAAAAACGGGAAAAACCCGGGAATTTGGTTTTACCGGGAGAAAACCGAGAAAACCCCGGGAATTTTTTTATTTCAACCGTAAAATCTACTTATTTTCACTTTATTTACGGCTATTTGAAAAGGGGAAAAAATAAATTTCGAGAACATTAATTTTTGTTTTTGCAAAAATGTAAAAAAAAATGTGCGTGGAAATCACGCGCGTCAGAAGTGAAACTTGTAAGTACATAAAAGAATAAGAGAAAGAGAGGAAAAGGTAAATCGTAGGGCAATCGTGTAACTGAAAGAAGTAAAATTCTTCTAATTCTTTTATGTACTTACAAGTTTCACTTCTGACGCGCGTGATTTCCACGCACATTTTTTTTTTGTATCATATTCTATCACAGCATATGATATCATATTATATTGTATCAAATATTATGATATTGTATCATATTCTATCATACTGTATGATACTATATATTCTATCATATTATTTGATATGGTATCACATTGTATGATATTGTATCATATTGTATGAGAGAGAGAGAGGGGGAGAGAGTGAGAGAGAGGGAGGTCGGAGAGAGAGAGCGAGATATATAGGCGTGAGGGAGAGAAGTGGAAGAAGCGAAGGAGGGATAGAGAGGGAGAGGGATTGAAAGAGTCAGTCAGTGGGAGAAGCGAAGAAGAGATAGAGAAGGGGAAGCGGCACGAGAGGGATTGAAAGAGTCAGTCAGTGGGAGAAGCGAAGAAGAGATGAAGAGGAAGCGTTACCCGTGTAGTCTTACCCAGTTTTGCGAGTTTACACCGTGCCATAAGATGTTTCAGTTCAAAAGTGTATAATTTAATGTTTAAGATAGGAAACAAATGTTAATGTGTTTATTTCCTGAGAAATTGGAAGTTATCTAGGTTAATATACGTGACGTTCCGCGAGGAAAAGGACCTTAGGGTTAAAAAATCGATTTTCATTTTTTTGATGCTATCGATAGTTTTTGAATCGCTCTTTCATATTAAAAAGGAATTAAATTTCTATCTGCAAAATTTCAATTGTTATTAAGCTGCAAAGTGAGGCGTTTCGCCTGTTTCGACGCTTGCGGATGACCCGAGAAATCCAGTCCCTCCACTTTCCACCACAACTTTCCTTTCTGTGTCCGTGTGACTCGAGAGCTTCGGGCTCCTTCGGCTGAATCTCGCTTCGCATTTCGCGCTTCTCTCTTTCTAAGATCGTTCATAGTACACAGGCATGTTTAAAGACACACATTGAAAGAGACACTTTTACTTATTTTGGAAAATAAAATAGTCATAAATGGGGACTCAAGAAGGGTCGCTCACTTTATTTTTGGTCTTTTTCATAAAGTAATATTACTTATTCATAATTCATTTTGTACAATAAATATTGCTTACAAATATTATTATTGAATTATATTGTAATAATTTTTAAAACATGTTTACAATAAAATTGATAAACATTGTTCTAGTATAGTAATATAAATAATTATAAATTAATAACAAAATGCATGACAAATTTGAAATGAATTTTTTTTTACATTTTAGGATTCGTCCATAAACTACGTTATTAATTAGAGAGGGGAAGGGGGTCACGCCAAAAACTACGGATTGTAATAAGTTGGGGGGGGGGTGTCTCTAGTGGAAGTATCGGATTTCGTTAAAAGTGTAACTGCTCTGTTAAAAATTGAACTATTTCGTTAAAAATTAGATTTTGTTGTTGAAAATTAACTTTTCTAAACTGAAAATTTATCTATTACATTTGCATTTGCAAATTAATCTTCTGTAGTTCAAAAATCAACTATTTGGTTAAAAAGTTTTTTTCGTTGAGAATCCATCTCTTCTATTTAAAAATTCAACTGTTTGTTTGAAAATTCGTTTTCTTTGTTTGAATTCAACTATTTTTCATTTCAAATTAAAATATTTTACGTTAAAATATCGAACACTGCAAGTTTTTCTCGAGAAATTATCTTTTTGTTTTGAAAATTCGTATCTTTGTATATACCATATTTTTTGGTAAAAAATGCAACTATTGATTTGAAATTTTTATTTTGTTTGAAAATTCAACTGTATGGTTAAAAATTAATCTATTAATGGCTATGCTCCATGCTATCCCCTCCCTCTCCGCTCCATCCCTCGCCACAAAGACGACCGTGCTTTCTTGACAGCTGATGTTCAAAACAACACGAGCTGTACCAATTTGGGAAATAAAAATTCCACTGCTATTTTCCCAAATTAAAATGAAAAAAGAAATATTCATTTTTTCCAAATCATAAGGATAGAGTAATTCGAATTACGGATTCTATCTAAGCACTCTAGCACAAATTCTAGATTATTTAGAATAATAAAATAAAGTATCTAGGAGTTATTAATTAATAACTCCAAAATGTTGAACGCAGATTTGATTCTAAAAAATTGAGAATCAAGCAGAAATAAGTCATGCGATATTTCTGCCAGCAAAAATTCACTTAGAAACAGTGCATGGCAATACCTTCCAATTTCATGCCTCCTAATCCTATCACCTATGTCCAATCAAAACTCCCTTATCTAAGCAAAAATCCCTACCGATTTCACCTTGCGATGTGTCGTCGAGGCTCATCGAGGGAAATCAAAATTCGCAGTTCGTCGAGTCGTCTTGAGGAGTAAAGAAGCTCCAAAACGGTAGACTCCTCTGTCCGTCCATGCGTCCGGAACTTTATTCTAAAGAGTTAGGTTTTGTAAATCGGGATAGTCTATCTCTGTAAGTGCGTCGGAACATGCCAAGAGATTGTAAAGTGTGCTACCCGGGGTCACTTCTAAATAGTTATTGAACGGACGTTAAAAATTAAATCTCTTATCCGGCGGGAGCCGGTCGGAAGGTTGGGGACTATCGAGGGGTGTTAAATTCATTCTCGAGCTGCGGAATTTTCTTCGGTAATAAAGAATTTGTGATTGGCATATTACGCAACTCGGTCTCTACTCACGCGTTTAAAATCGAGTGCGAGCAAGCCCGTTATCCAAGGCTATAGGATCCTCCCCAATCTGGTACCATTAGAAAGTGAGTGAAGATTGTCAGAAAGGACTAGAGTCACCTAAGGGTGGCGAAATGGTGCAGATTCAAGCCCAACTCGGGAAAATAGATGCATAAAGAAACCCTACTTCTCGACTCCATTTTTCCGAGCTGTTAGTATAAGGTAGTGATAAGGACATCTAAGGATAAGGTAACCACCACATGTATCGTTCTAAGTAGATTTCTTTCTATTTCCATTTTTTCTTTCAACCCCCATTCAGAATTGTTAAAATTAAAATAAAACATAAAAATATTTATGAGGCGACAAATGAACCGACAGGGAGAGGGTAGAGATCCCATAAATAAAAAAAAAACAAGTCTCTCGGGACTTGGCAGTCTTGTAGCCTCCGGGATAATCAAAATTATTTATTTTTAAGTAATATTGTTCGTTCGTGACACACCAGACGCGCCACCTATGGGGCAACTGCTATCGCTAAATTTGGCACGGCTCCTGCCCCAAAACTGAAGCACCAGTCGCTCCATTGGCAGCGCTTGCGTGCTGCGGGAAGTCTGTTGTGCCGATAATAAACACAAAAACAATTTAAAATAAAATTATAGTCACTAAATAAACTGAAGCTCTAGTCAAAAGTTTAAAAATCAAAAATGGAATCTCATTTTTTTCTTTACGGGAATGATCTTCCGTTCCAGCCCAAAAAGCGGTTTGCCGCTTTCTTCTTGGCAGTCCCAAAAGCATCGGATTATGCGGCAGGTGTTGAGCAAAACCACTTTTTGGGCTGCAGCTAGCACCCACTTAACTCCCAGATCTTCCAGGCGTTTCTGGCACCTCGCGTGGACGTTCCCTGTGACCGAAATCACGATGGGATGTATGGAAACCTTTTACAGCTTCCAAATCCTCGTGATTTCTTTCCCCAGTTCGCTAAACTTTTGGATTATGAACAACAGCGTGGTCCGTTAGAATAGTTCTGTCTCAGTAGAGGCGGTAATTTTCGCTTTCGAGAACTGCTACTGGGACATACCTATAGAAAGGCATCCACTCCTGAATGAGTCCCAGATTCAAGGCAATCTGCTGGTGAATGATCCCAGTTACATCATTATGTCTGCGAGTATACTTTCGCTAAGTTAACCTCCTGCAGCCATCAATGATGTGCTCGCAGGATTCATTCGGATCACCACACAGCCGCAACCGATCACTCCTGAATGAGTCCCAGATTCAAGGCAATCTGCTGGTGAATGATCCCAGCTACATCATTATGTCTGCGAGTATACTTTAGCTAAGTTAACCTCCTGCAGCCATCAATGATGTGCTCGTAGGATTCATTCGGATCACCACACAGCCACACAGCTTTTGGTAATTCTTGGTGCCGAATACCTTGTTCTGGATGGCCACGACAAACTCTTCTGTTTCCGGAAAGAGTTCGCCTCTTCGTAGCCACAGGTTAGATGCCTCCCTGTCCACGTTGCATGGGTCTTGTGTCCTGGGGTGCTGTCCATGTAATGGCTTTTGTCTCCACTCTTGAGCAATTTGCTCTGAAAAGGGAGCTAGGATGTTAGCGCCATTCGGATCAGCGAGATTGAGAGGCGTATAGTTGGTACCTTCTCTACAGATGTTATGATAGAGTGGGATGTCACGCTTGCTTTAAAAATACGTGATCAACTGTGTGATCTTCGATGCGCACAATTGATGGACATCCAGAACGCATCTGCCCGCAAAGCAACGTGGTAGGACTATCCTCTCACTTGCTGAACTTCTGTGGTGTATTTGGTGTTTTGTCATTTCCACGCGGATGGTTTTGCTTATGTTTTCTAAGTCGGTGTTTGACCATTTGATGAGCCCAAAAGAGTACGTGAGAAGCGGGATCGCGTAGGTGTTGATGGCCTTGATCTTATTGACCGAGTTGAGGCCAGTTTCTAAAATGGCTTTCAAGCGCTTGACGAAGGCTGTCATCAGTGCATCCTTAACAGCAGTGTGACAGGGTCGAGAAAACTGAAGGACACCTAGATATTTATATGACTCTTCTTTTGTCGTGGTCTTAATGAGCGCCTGATCGTCAAGTCCCACTCCTCTTTCTAACTGCAGTTTTCTGCACTTGTCCAGCTTGAGTTTCATATGGATGTCATTTGAGAACTGCAGTTTTTCCCTTGAGCCGCCGTACAATTTTAGGTTATCCATATAAAGAAGGTGACTGAGATCGTATACATCTCTGCCTTTCTTTACCTTGTACCCATAGGACGTGTTGTTGAGTGTCCTACTAAGTGGATTCAACGCTCAGCAGAACCACAGTGCACTGAATGAATCTCCCTGGAAAATGCCGGTCTTAATGTTCAAGAATCTGAAAATCCTCGGTGACCCACGGTCAAAATACTTGATTATCGTGCCCCAAAGAGACATAGCGTGACTCAAGAATTGAATCAGGCTTGGAAAAATCTTGTATGTCCTGAGGATCTCAAGCAAGTAATCGTGAGGCACCGAGGGAAAAGTTTATTTATAGTCGATGTATGCCATGTGCAGGTTGCGCTGATGTTTTTGCGCCTGCTTCACCGCAACACTATCGACCGTTACGAGATCCTTGTAACCTCGCGAGTTACGACAGCAGCCTTTTTGTTCTTCTGTAAGGATGTTATTGGCCTCACAGTGAGCATAGACCTTATCGGATATAATTGCTGTCAGAAATTTATAGAGCGTTAGCAGACATGCTATTGGCCTGAAGACCGATGGACTATGGGCGTCTGGCTTATTTAGAAGCATGTACGTGACTCCCTCAGTCATGATGGAGGACATCAAATTTGGGTGATCAAGTATGTTTTGATAGCACCCAGCCAATGACCCATGCACACACGTAAAGTATTTATACCAAAAGTTGTGTACCATATCCGGTCCAGGTGCTCTCATAAATCACTCTAATACAGTTGTTCCAAATCTCAGTACCGATTTTGGTCCGAAATCATTCAATTCGGTACTTAATCGGAACAAAACCAGTCTTGTACCGTTTCGCAGTACCGATTAAGTACCGATACATCGACAGGGTACTCATCACTCACTCGTTTATATATCCATGCTCGTGCTGCGAAGCTTCAATCTACGATACTTTATTAAGGATTATAATTTTTTGAGACATTACTTGAAAATGTCAATAAATATGTAGTGGTTTTTAACCAGTCTGTTTAAAAAAATATTTCAAGAAGTGTGCATCACGCTTTTGCTTCTTCTTTAAAAAATAACATCAAAGCTCACTAAGATTTTAAATATCATTTGAAGATGTTCGACCCACACACACATAACCTGAAACTAAAGAGCGATTTGTCTAAGTAAAGAAAATTAGAACAAAAATTAATTTGAATGCAGGTTGAAAGAAGAAACAATACATTTCTCAGCCACAATTGTTGAAAAATACCCACTTTTATGAAAGTTCGTTAAAACGCAAGTTTTTTTTTTAAATATCGCGTTTCTACTACAATTTGCGGTAAAGTTTCTTGTTATTATAATAAAAGTACAGCAGAGAACATAAAAATCTGAAAAGCTTGAATAATTCCTTAAATATATCCATAAAAATCGAGGGCATCAACTTTTAAAAGGAAACTCATATTTATGGATATTTTTCAGGAATTATTAAATATTTTCAGATTTATATGCTATTATATGTACTTTTATTATAATAAAAACGACTTTTAACGCAAATTGCAGTAGAAACGAACGAACTTTCATAAAAGTGGGTGTTTTTCAACACGCTATAACTTCGGACTATGAGAGATATAACATTTTATTTTTTTAGATTTTCTTTTTATTAAGTCTGCTTTAACTAATATTCTGACTATTCTTATCCACAGTGCGCAGGAAATATGTTATTTCACAAAAACTAAAGCTATTTTTTTTGACAAAATTTTTAGAAAAATATAAATACCGAAGGCTGTATCTCCTAAACTATATTAGATAAAAAATTATTTTTTTTTAAAATTTTACGTGGAACTTAATGCATTTCAAGTTTGGTTGAGACGAATTTAAAGTAGCATGCTCTGAAGTGAAGAAATATTTTAAAAACTGAGAAGAACTGCAATTTTGCACACTTTTTCCAAAATTTTTATATGTCCTGGATGTCCAAAGATATTTAACGTTAAGATACTTTTTTTCTATGCCAAATTACAGTTAAATTTACAAAAGCACCGCTTTGGAGTAATTTTTACGAAAATATACATAATAACCTAAAAATAAAAATGGAAATTAAGTTTATTCAATAATCCCTCCAGCGATTTTTCTCTTTTTGGTCTCAAAAAAATCACATTGTAAGGCACCACTGAAATGATTTCAGAAGGAAAAAGAGAGGTACCAGCCCTTTTGGGTTGAACTCAATCCAAGCTCACCGTGAATCGCTCTTTAGTTTGAAGTTATGTTTATGAGCCGAACATCCTTAATGGACTACGAATTTAAAGTATCTTGGGTGTTTTTAAAAATAAAAAATGATTCCAAAGCAAGAAAGTTAACAAAAGAATTATTAAAAGACAGAGAAATGATTGAATTTTAGTAATTTTGTAATATATTCCGAGATTCATAAATGAAATTACGTTTTTTCATCTATAACTATACTTCTATATTTTTCATTTCATTTCCGTTAGTATATTAATTCAACAGTCTTACGGCGAATACTGCCGTCCAAAGTAAAAAGATACATAAGTGACATTGTCGCTTAGGTCGACTTTTCCATTGCTTGGTTTAAGAGAATATCCCTAAACCACAAAGTCACTTACGTATCTTTTTATTTTGGACGGCAGAATACAGCACACCTACATATCTATACAAATAGTAAATTCGCATCACGTGTTAAAAACATAATATACAGCTAGTGCTAGTAAACCTAAGGCTTAAGATATGCTTCGATGGAAGTTATGAAATTATTTAACGTCATGTGTACTATATCGAGTGGAGTTGTGCATTCTCTACTAAAGTTTTTCACCGTCCCGCACATTTTTTATATCGGCGCGTTACACTTTGAGAGTTGGAGATAAAAAGGCAACAACGACTTATCATCTCCACACTTACGGCTCCCCGGTCGTGTAGCGCGCCTTTTTAGGTGTAAACCACGGAATCCGTGATATTTTTTATTCACAAGTCAAGAATAATTGAGAAAATAGTACCAAGTTCCTCTATAATGTACTAAAAGTTTTTAAAAAATGAAAAAAAGACAACGTGCAATATGTTTAAGAAAAAATTTACAAGTGCATGTCAAATAGTACAAAAATTAAGAACTATCAACTATAATTATGTTATTTACAACATGAATCTTTTGCATCATGTATATGAAGCTACTTCAAGATTCTGTCATAGACTATTATTTGTTAATATTAAAATACAGCAAATGTGTAACGAACGCAATTAAAAAAACCGCTGCCAAGTAGTGTTCATTTCATGACACTTTGCTTTCTCATAAGGATTGTTTTTTAAACAATTCCTTGGATTATGATTCCTATTTTTCTATAGACTATAATTCCTATTCTTGATTATAGAATAGAAAAGATATGAAATAAAAAATGTTCTGTAATGGGTCAGTCGATTCGTCTCGTCAAAAGGAATAAATTTGGTACTTACAATATTGCTATATTCCTAAAATTGAAAAGCTTTTCTGATACGAACTTAAAAAAAATTCTAATTTTATCCATTATAACTATAGTGGATCATAAAAGGTTTTAAAATTTAATTTAAAATTCATTTTGTCAAAAAGAATAAATTAGGTACTTTTAATATTGCTATATTCCCAAAATTAAAAAAAATTTACTTACAATCGAAAAAATTCAAAATTAAAAAATTTTAGATGAGGAAATTTTTTATTTAAAGGTAATTACAAACATTCCATTGATTTTTATCAACAAAATACTACTCCATAGTGAAAAAAGTTATGTATTGAAAGTTTTTTACTACTTAAAAAACAGTGATAAAAATGGAAAATTTCAAATTTAGTTTTTGTTATATCAAGATATTTAATGAATCAACATCAATCTTTTTTGGTAGAAAAAGGTGTATTTCTATGCAACCTCCAAATCAAGAATAAATTTTCTTGAGTCGTTTGCGAGACATGATTAAAAAGGCATTGTTGTCGCACTCACACACGGACATTTTTAAAAAACCTCATTTTCGGATTCCTGGGATCGAATTAGGTCGAGAAATGTCAAAAAATGAGATTCAAAATTTTTATTATCATTACAAAGCTTTCTTTATGAGGAAGCAATACAATAGAAGTTAATGTCTCACCTAATATAATAAGTTATAACCGTTATAATTATGCAATGTCCGCGTAGATGCATAATTATTATATTTTGAGCGTAACCTAACCTATAAATTACAGTCATATGCATATATTAATGCACCTTAAAATTAATATTTTTTACTTACTTTCACATCAGCAGAAATCTTGATATTCCTGGCGAAGACACCAATATGGTCTTCGAGCAGTTCTGATGCTTATATCGTATCAAATAGTTGCTTGCGAAAGTAGTAAATTCGTTATGCTTGCTAAACGCGTAGTAATAGATTGACAGTAATTTCTAGAAAATACTTTCGCTTTTCGACGACGCCTTGTTTGCTTTTTCTAGTCATCCAGTTACTTGTCCCACCTAGGGTGGCCCTAATTTTCAAGTTTCGAATTTTTTTCGTTTCACCACATTGGTTTCATTTAATGAAAAAATAATTCCTGTAAAGTTTCAGCCCTATCGGATAAGGGGAAAGGGTGCCTCCCGATCCTTAAACATTTAAGTAATAATTTACACGTAACAAAAATCGATTTTATTTGATTATCTTGTAAAATATTGATATTATTAAAAAACATGTCTAACAAAAGTTGTGGACCTATTCGAAAAGTATATTTTATCTTCTATAACTTTTTCTGGAACGACTAACGGTTTTGGAAACAAATTTTTAAAACTGACGCCATGAGTACCGATAGTCTATAGTTGACATAAACTCAATAGTCCATACAGGAAGTTCACTAAGCAACGACCTGAGTTATTATCTGAGCTAGTATTTTCCTGAGTTATTTTCTGTTTCCCTCTCGAAACTTTCAGACCCTTTCTTAGGACCTTAGGCAAGGTCATTTTAAACTCGTTTATACCTGTGTAGTGTAAAAATTACATAGCGGGTGAGTAGATGTTCTTCTCGAGGACCTCAGTTCTTTTTCGAAATTTGAACGGTTATATTGTTATAATGACTTCCTTAAATTTACGTGACAAAATTTATTTACTCGATTATTTTAAAAATTAAATATCTGGAAACAAATTACCATCAAATAAATAAACGCTAAGTGTATTGTTTTTTAATATGCGTGTAGTGAAGTTAAGTTCACGCGAAAGTGCAAATTTGGCTGTGAAAGAAGATTTAATTTTCTGGGAAAAAGCACGAATTTCAACTAGAGACATTCAACACTGTAATACAAAATTAAGAAATTTATCTCAAGACTTCAGGCTTTTACAAAAGCATGCTGCAAGGACAAACAAGTCTCACAAGGAAAAAGAAGCAGATTTTAAAGAAAACCTGGATGATTTTTTCGACATAGCCCACGCAAATACTTTGGAAATAATTAATATTGAAGAAGATAAGCAATTTTTAATTTGCCAAAAACTTAAGGGACGACCAAGATAATTATATGTTTGGGATTGATTATGATGAGGTTAAAAGTGAAAGAAAAGTCAAAGAAGAAGAGCAGAAAAACTTGGCAATAAAAGAACGCAGTGATCGTGAGATTGAAAGAATAAATAAGTAACAAAGCAAAGTTATCAAGTGGACAATAATAATTTAAATATTTTTAACAATCATTTTGTCAATTTTCAAATATTTAATTAACAAGTTACTTTCTTTTCAAAGTCAAACTGTCTAACTGGCGTCATCAACTTCAGGCAGCAGTAGTGTAGAAGAATTAGAAGCTTCATTGAATATAGATCTAATGCCTGGAACATTACATGAAGGAATTTAAGAACAGTTTCCAAAAGACATAGAAATTGCATCAGCAGAGGCAAAAAGAGATAGAAATAGAGAGATAGAAATGCAGTTCACATCATAATAGCTACTACCCAGGCATTAAGTCATGATGTGCAAGAGTTAATCGTTACAGAAATTCTATTCACAATGTGAGGGACGTAATACGCGCAGAAAGGGCAGCCTTACTGAAAAATCTATTTAAGGCTACTGAATTGCAAGCTGTTTGTGTGCATTGGTCCGCAAACTACTTCCAGGTTTAACAGGTAAAGAGAAGGTTGACAGAGGCTATCGGACATAATTTCAAGCGGTAATATCACTGATCAACAAAAATTACCTATGTCCTCGCTGAATGCCACATATCATTTCCGAATTACTTTTCAAGGCTGAACACGAATCTGGCTTCCGTTTGTTGCTATCGCCTCTAGTTTAATAGATAGTTGCAATTAAAATTGGTTATTAAAAATTGTTTAACAATTTTTTTTAAAAGTGAAAATTTTTTTCCGCCCTCAACGCAGGTCATTTTGATGCGTTTTTTAACGCAGTTTGCGAATATCGTCTTACTTTAGCCATGTCTGTAACGGTTTTTGAGATATTCTCAAAAAAACTGAAAAAAGTGCAAAAAATGTACTGAAATTTCAGTGCTCTGTAATTTAGGACATACTTACTTTTTTTAATAAACAATAGGTCGATTTCTTTGTTTCTTCATGAAGAATAATTATCTGGGAAAAAAATTTAAATTCGGATCATCCGTTTCTGAAATATCTTGAAAAATGTGTACCCTGCTTTTCAATTTCCGAAAACTTATACTAAATGCTGTACTGGGCATCAGATCTTCATTTATCCATATTAAAATGTTCGGCGTTTGCTTGAGCGAATATGTTTTTTGATCGGATCGTCATGGATGAGGCTCCAACCATAATTATTTAAATAATTTCTATAAACAAATGCTGACTGACACAAACGATCTTCGGGAAAATTATAAGCTCTTTTTGCATAATCGTGACCTGCAATGCTGTGGGAATTCAAGGAGTCTTCAAATCTATCCGAATATTGCACTGCAACATGGAAC
>JBAGKK010514467.1:0-10967 GCA_037177015.1 Euceroptres primus
TATATATATATATATATATATATATATATACATATACATATCTATATATATACAGGGTGATCCAAAAATGCATTGGAAATTTTTTTTCGAATTTTCATACTCTCACCTCCTAAATTTATTCGAATCCAAAAAAAAATAAATGCGTTTTCTTTTAAAAAAAAAGGTATTTAGAGGATCTGTAAGCCCTATGAAATTTAACACGTATTGCCCATAAGAAAAAAAATGTAAATTTTATTCAGAATCGTCAATATTAGGTGAATCGAGTTGAAACTCAACAATTCTCTTCAAAATTAGCCATGGAATACGAATCGAAAATTACTTTTTAAATATCACCCCCTTGTGGTTTTTTTTAGTACGAATTGGTTCTAATACATAAAATATTACTTTCTACTGATCATTAGATGTTTACATAAATTGTTTAAACAATTTATTATTGTTTATAGCAATTTTCTCTTAGGATAGAGTTAGAAAGTCGCGCATTTTGAAACATTTTGTCAACTTTTTAGTTAGAGCGAGTCAATAATCAAATAACGTTAACATATATAATTGTTTAAACAATTTATTATTTATAACAATATTCTCTTATAATAATGTTGGAAAGTTGCGGTTTGTTCTGAAATTTTCAACATTTTGTCAACTTTCCAGTTACAGCGAGTCAATAATCAATTAAAGTTAACAGAAATAATTGTTGAAACAATTTATTATTGTTTATAGCAATTTTCTCTGAGAATAGAATTAGAAAGTCGCGGTTTTTCCCGCATTTTAAAACATTTTGTTAACTTTTCGGTTAGAACGAGGCAATAATCATTCAAATTTAACAGAAATAATTGTTTTAACAATTTATTATTGTTTATAGCAATTTTCTCTTAGAATAGAGTTAGAAAGTCGCGGTTTTTCCCGAATTTTTCAACATTTTGTCACCCCTTCAGTTAGAACCAGGCAATAATCAATTAAAATTAACATAAATAATTATTTAAACCATTTATTATTATTTATAACAATATTCTCTTATAATAATGCTGAAAAGTTGCGGTTTTTTCTGAAATTTTCAACATTTTGTCAACTTTTCAGTTAGAGCGAGTCAATAATCAATTAAAGTCAACGGAAATAATTGTTTAAACAATTTATTATTGCTTATAGCAATTTTCTCTTAGAATAGAGTTAGAAAGCCGCGGTTTTCCTCGCATTTTAAAACCTTTTGTCAACTTTTTAGTTAGAACGAGTCAATAATCAATTAAAGTTAATAAAAATAATTGTTTAATCAAGTAATTATTGTTTACAGCAATTTTCTCTTATAATAGAGTTAGAAATTCGCGGTTTGCCCCGCATTTTAAAAAATTTTGTCAACTTTTCAGTTAGAACGAGGCAATAATCAATTAAAATTAACATAAATAATTGTTTAAACAATTTATTATTATTTATAACAATATAATCTCTAAATAATGTCTAACTCTATTTGAAGAGAAAATTTCTATAAACAATAATAAATTGTTTAAACAATTTATGCAAACATCTAATTATCAGTAGAAAGTAATATCTTATGTATTAGAAACAATTTGTACTAAAAAAAAAACCGGAAAATAATATGTTCGAATCCACAAAGAAATGCGTTTATTTTTTGAAGAAAAAAATATATTTAAAGCTTGTTTTAACAATTAATTATTGTTTATGGCAATTTTCTCTTAGAATAGTGTTAAAAAGTCGCGGATTTTTCGGAATTTTTCAACTTCTTTCAACTTTTCAGTTAGAGCGAAGCAATAATCAATTAAAGTTAGCAGAAATACGGAAGAAATAATTGTTTAAACAATTTATTATTATCTATAAAAATATTCTCTTAGAAAAATGCTAGAAAGTTGCGTTTTTTTTTATTTTTCACGTTTTGTCCACTTTTCAATTAAAGTAAGGTAATAATTATTCCAAGTTTAAAAACATAAATGTTTAAACAACTTATTATTATTTTAAATAATAATATTATTAACTCTTTGAAATTATTATTATCACTCTTTGAAAAATGCTATAAAGTATCAGCTTTTTCTGCAATTTTTAACTATTGTCCACTTTTCACTTAGAGTGAGGTAATAATTAATGCGAAATAACAAAACATAATCGTTTAAACAAATTATTATTATTTATAACTATCTTCTACCATAGTTATGCTAGATAGTTGAGGTTTTTTCTGGAATTTTTAACTTTTTGTCCACTTGACACTGAATGAGGTAATAATTATTGCAAATTAGCAAACAGAATTATTTAAACAATTGATTATTTTTTATAACTATCTTCTCTTAGAGTAATGCTAGAAAGTTGCGCTTTTTTCTGAAATTTGTCACCTTTTATCCAATTTTCAATTAGAATGAGGTAATAATTATTTCAAGTTAACATACATAATTGTTTAAACAATTTATTATTTTTAATAATATTTTCTTTGAATAATGCTAGAAAATTGCGGTTTTTTCTGAAATATGCAACTTTTTTGCCATTTTTCGCTTAAAGTGAATTAATAATTATTGTAATTTAACAAACATAACTGTTTAAACAAATTACGATTACTTATAACTATCTTCTTCTATAGTAATGCTAGAAGGTTGCGGTTTTTTCCAAAGTTTTCAAATTTTTGTCCACTTTTCACTTAATTATTGCAAGTTAACAAACATAATTCAAAAGTAGACAAAAGGTGGAAAATTTTAGAAAACACCGCAACTTTCTAGAATTATTCTAAAAGAATATTGTTATAAATAATAATAAATTGTTTAAACAATTATTAGGGAAATTATAAAGCTTCAAAATAGACTTTAAGAATTTCAAAGGACCTTAAATTTTATTATGTAAATAAAATATGGTGGAAAATATTTATTCAATTTATGTATTCAGTAGCTGAACATAAAAACTCGATTATGAAATGTTTCCAATGATAAAAGGGGATTCTGAAAGCTTTTAGATTTTTTCACAGTGTGTTGAGTTTAACGCGATGTAAATTATCGGTTTTATTAAGAGTCTATTTTTATTAATAAACACGTTTTTTTTTTGCTTCATTCTTTGTTGCTAATTTAATCTGTACGTATAGAAATCATCGAAATAAACTAAATTTAACAATTTAGCGGGATTTTTGTGACTTCACATTTTTTTGAACTCGGAAATTCGTAAAATTTAAAATTTTTTGATATTCTACAATCCTCTGAAATGTTCTGGAATTTCTTAGAATGATCTAAAAAGCTTTGCAATCAATTATTTTTCCGTGAAATAATAATAATAAGTTCCTTGTTCCTGTTATTTTCTAAAAACGTTTCGAAACTAAAATTTAGAATGAAAATTTGAGACTGGAAAATCGCAACAAAGAAAATTTTCGACGTTGCAACTTTCCCGAAAAAGAAAATTACTGAATAATAAAATTCTCTGTTTATAATTTTACCGAATTTTTAAATTGAAAATTGATTACTGAATAAATAATTAAATAATTTACATAATAATTTAATTTAAAATATTTTTAAAATACAGAATAACTTTAATTAAATTATTCAAATTATTTATGTATTTAAAAAAACAATTTTTAATTTTTTTGGTGAAATTGCTAGTGTCAGGAATTTTATAGCGTCAGAATTTTATAATATTAGAATTTTCCTGTGTCGGAAAATTTATATTGTTGGCGATTTTATAATGTCGGGAGTTTTATTTTTTAACAATTTTTTTTGCGGTAAAATTTTTTAGCGTCTGAAATTTTCTTTGTAGGGATTTTTCAGTCGTCCCGAAAATTTAAATTTTCATTGTTAAATTCAATAAAACATTTTAATTATTTTACTATTATTATATTGGACTATTACTATAATATATAATAAATGTTGAAAACACTTTTTTAGATTTTTCAAAATAATTTAAATATTGAAACCTATAATTTGTTTCGATAAGATTTTTTTATTCGAAAAAAAGAATTGAAAAAGTAAACAATCAAATTCATGCTTATTTCAAATAGAACATTTTTGCCATGGCTAGTATAGTAAAAAATATTTTAAAAATAAATAAAAATACGCCTAAGAGTCGGGAGCAATAAATATTTTTAAATTTCAAATCATTTGGGTCGATTTTTTAAAAATAAAAAACGAACATTTTCTCTTTTGAGGTTATAAAACACTTGGAAAATAACACCACTCGTATTTGTGATTTAGAACTACAAAAAACATAAAAATTAGACATGAAAATATGAATAACGCATAAAATAAAAAAGAACAGAATTTTATCTTTCTGAAAATGAACATAAAACAAGTTTCCAACCAAAACCGATTCTTTCTTTTTTCGATTACGAATGAAATAAAAAATAACGACCGGAACTAAAACCTCAGGAATGTACGAAAGAGAAATAAATTCGAGGGAATGATCGCCGATAACAAACACAATGAAAGATTTCATTAGTATGCGCCTTGGCATGTGACCGTGCAATAATTTAACTTCAATCAAGAAATCAAGAAAGCAGAAAGAGAGGTTATAATCAAAACGCAGGTTATATGGATCGAACGAAAGCTCTTATGATTTTCCAGGAACCAGAATCTTTCCCAGGGTCTCGACTGGGAAATTGAGAAATCCGAGTCGATTCGGAAAATCTGACGGACATTGGGAAAAACGAGATGAAGATGCAGCAAAAAAGGCAGAGACAAAATACGAACAAAATCCGAGGAACGACTTTCGACGAGGTTTTGATTCGTGTCGCGTGTCGTGTTACGATAATCGTGTTATTTAATTCGTAAGTTGTCGAGTACTCACCTTAATCTAAATATACCCACGCCACAAGTTCACCATTTCACTATTTTCACCACTCCACTCGGCCGAATTGTTGCCTTTTTTTTAAAAAAACGCGAATACTGCCAGGGAATAGCAACAGCTGAACTGGACCTGACAGGCTATCTGGCGGCGAATCGAGGAACTAACAAGTGAAAAAAAGACTCGATGTGCCATCTAGTGAGCACGGGAAAATTTGAATTTTTGAAAACAAAGTGATAGTATTTTTAAGCTGTTATTAAAAAAAGGGAAAACTATTCAAAAAAAAAGTCGAATGTGCAGCAGATGACAGATTCAAATTAAATAAATTTTTAAAAAATAATGCGGAACAAAAGTCTTTTTTTTAAACAGTATAATATTAAAACATTATTTTAAAAATCTTTTAGAAACTTAAAAACTTATAATAATTACGAAAATAATAAAATTTTAAATTTTAAAAAAATTACAAAGAAAAATGTTCTGAAAATATAATACAAAAAAATAGTTCAAAAAATAGATAAAAATAAAAAAATTTTAATTTAAAAATCTCCCTACTTTGCGAAAAAAGTACATATTAAGGGGATGTCACACTTATCCGATCCCTACCTTAGAGCAATTTTTTTGCCATTCTCATGTCTACAGGAAATGAGATATGGAGTTGAAAATTTGCAGAATTAAATAAAAAGCATCAAGGGTTTGTAGCACTTATCCGATCCCTACCTTACCAGCTTTTTTTCGCTTAACTCATGTACACAAAAATTTTCAACTCGATATATCTCCTTTAGTGTGGACATAAGTTTAGTGAAAAAAATTCCGGTAAGGTAGGGATCGGATAAGTGTGACATACCCTAAAGGAATATTTGTATTGTTTTAAAAATTTATAATTGCAACGAATGTTTTAAAAAAGAATTTTGTCATTTTTAATATTTAAGACAATAAAAACCTTGCTTAAGGGTATGACCTATGAGTAGATTCCTACCTTACGGGCATTTTTCCGACAATCTCATGTCCACACGAAATAAGAAATCG
This sequence comes from Euceroptres primus, assembly GCA_037177015.1. Lineage (NCBI taxonomy): Eukaryota > Metazoa > Arthropoda > Insecta > Hymenoptera > Figitidae > Euceroptres > Euceroptres primus. The sequence continues at coordinate 5,776 of JBAGKK010514467.1, forward strand.
AGTTGAAAATTAGGGGCATCAAATAAAAAGCAGAAAGGTTTATCTTGTCTTAAATATTTATAATTACAAAAAAATTATATCAAAAGAATTTTTTTGCAATTTTTAAAATTTTAGACCATATTTCCCCAAATTTTCAACTCGATATCTCATTTGGCGTGGTCATGAATATGTCGAACAAACATGCCGGTAAGGTAGGAATCGGGTAAGTGTTACATACCCTTAATGATGCGTATTAATTTCCCCAAATTTTCAATTCGATATCTCATTTCGTGTTGACATGAGAATCGTGAAAAAATGTCGGTAAGTTAGAGATCGCATGGAATAAAAAAAACTCGTAAATTTTTCGATTTTTCTAAAATTTAACCTTTATTTAAAAATTTCTTGTGGATCACAGACATTTGTCAACATATGTTTAGAAATTTATCTCGATTGATGCTGCCCTCTTGGGTCAGTAATATCACTTTCGAAATTACCAACTCGGTTTCTACTTATCTTTCCTACTATTTTTATTCACTTTTACCACATGAGTTGGCTTCAACGAATTTAAACCAGTTTCAACATCAAAAATTAAAATTGGATAACAAAATTTGAAAAATAATATAAAACACAGATAATAATAAAATAATAAAAATCAATAAATGATAAAATAATCAATAAATAATAAATAATATATAAATAATACATAAACAATCAATAAACAAGAAATAAAGAGTAAATAATAAAAACATAATAAATAATTAATAAATAATCAATGAGTAATAAATAAGTAATAAATAAACAATAAACAATAAATAAATGATAATAAAATTATAAATAAAAAATAAATAATAAACAAAACATAAATAAACAGTAAATAAATAATAAATAAACATGCAATAAACAATAAATAAACAATAAATAATAGATGCATGAAAAACTAATATTTTAATAATTAATGAATAATAAATAAGTAATAAATAAACAATAAATAAAAAATAAATAAACTATTAATAATAGATACATAATAAATAAATAAAAAATAAATAAACAAATTAATAATAAATAATAATTAAATAATCAATGAATAATAAATAAGTAATAAATAGACAATAAATAAACAGTAAATAAATAATAAATAAACTTTTAATAAATAAACAATAAATAATAAATGAATAATAAATAATTAATAAATAGTAAATGAATAATAAACAAATAATAATAAATAATAAAATAAATAATAATTAACTAAAAAATAAAATAAATAAATTATACATAACTAAGAAATAAGTAAATAATAAAATTTAAGCATGTAATCAAGAAATTAAAAAATAAACAGACCATAATCCTCATAAATAATAAATAAACAATAAATAAACAGTAAATAAATAATTAATAAATAATAAATACACAATAAATAAAAAATAAATAATAAATACATAATAAATAAATAGTAATTAAATGGTCAATGAGTATTAAATAAACAATAAATAAACAATAAATGAACCGTAAGTAAATAATAAATAAATTATTAATAAATAAACAATAAATGATAAATGAATAATAAATAATGAATAAATAGTAAATGAATAATAAATAAATAATATTAAATATTAAAATTAAAAACTAATAATTAACTAAGAAATGGAATATATAAATTATACATAAATAATAAATAAGTAAATAATAAAATTCGAGGAGTTACAAAATAAACAGACCATCATCCTAATAAATAATAAATAAACAATAAATAATAAATACATAATAAATGAATAATAATTAAATAATCAAAGAGTAATAAATAAGCAATAAATAAACAATAAATAAACAGTTAATAAATAATAATAAATAAACTATTATTTAATGAAAAACAAATAATAAATGAATAATAAATAATGAATGAATAGTAACTGAATAATAAATAAATAATGATAAATAATAAAATAAAAAAATAATAATTAACTAAGAAATGGAATAAATAAATTATACGTAAATAAGAAATAAGTAATTAATAAAATTTAAGCATGTAATTGAAAAGTTAAAAAATAGTCAGACCATAATCCTATTGAATAATAAATTAACAATAAATAAACAGTAAATAAATAATAAATAAATAATTGATAAATCAATAATAAAGTAATAATAAATAAATAATAAATAAACAATGAAATAATAAATGTATAATAAATAATGAATAAATAATAAATTAATAATAAATAAATAATAATAAAACAATAAATTAAAAAATTATAATTAACTAAAAAAATAAAATAAATAAATCATAAATAAATAAGAAATAAATCAATAATAAAATTTAAACACATAATCAAAAAATCAAAAAATAAACAGGCAAAAGAAATTTGAAATTCCTTCAAAGCATGAAGGCAAACAAAATTTTCGAAATTAATAATTAAGAAGGGAAGGGGAGAGCGGGGCGATATGGACCACCGGTGTAAAACGGGTTCTCGCCTATAATGCAATACTGACAATTTTCTTTTTTAGTAATATCAGAAAAATGAGCATTTTTTCTGATATTACTAAAAAGGGAAAGTCTCAATATTTCATTATATGCGAGAAAATTGAGTGTCCCGTTTTACCCCGGTGGTCCGTCTCGCCCCGGTCTCCCCTAAATGAGAACGAATTTTTAAAACAATAATAAGTTTCTTTATTGATAATAATAATATTTATTTTATTAAGAATAATAACATTTATTTTATTAAAAATAATAACATTTATTTTATTAAGAATAATAACATTTATCTTATTAAGAATAATAAAATTTATTTTATTACACCATTATTATTCTTATAAATAAGACACAGATATAGGCTTAGTAATTCCTTAAATTCTCATTGGCTCCTTTATATCCATGACGTGACCTTGAACTTGACCGTCAGCGCGTCCTTGACGGATAACAGGGTCAATTGTAAAGAACGAGCCCTGACCTAACCTATTCTAGGCTATGTCTCGGTCCTCTAATTACAGACAAAGCCTAGGAGAGGCTAAACCAAGTTACTCTTGCTTTCCCTTTTCCACCTGCGGACCGGATTTCTATTTTTATCGATTATATGATCATCTAATGATTCAGCATCTGACATTATCGAGAGACTAAGGAATAAGGATTCTTGACTCCAATAACCTTAAAAGAAAAAACTAATCAATCCTAGAAATCGGAGCTACCAGAATGCGGGGCATCCGAGTTTGTGCAGTACGTTTTTTTCGTGTCACTAATAGGAGCTTGGCAGGCATTTTAAATTCCAAATAATTAAATTAATACTATTTCAGTAATTTGAAAGAATTTTTTTTAAAATTTGATAATACACATGAATCAATGAAATTAAAGTTAATAAATAAAAACACGTTATTTCCTTTCAAATCACATCAACAGTATTGAGATAATTATTTCACATTTAAAATGCCTACCAAGCTCCTATTGGTTACTCGAAAAAAACGTACTGCGCAAACTCGGATGTTTCGCTTTCTGCAGCTTTGATAGCTTAGAAACGTTTATTCTTTTTGTATCTCTAAGTAAACTCTACAATATATTCCAAGGAATAATAAGTATATTAGATCACAATAAGAATATAATAAACATATTTAATATATGTATATTGTATATTAGTATATTGTATATCAGTATATTAGTATATTGTATATCAGTATATTAGTATATTGTATATCAGTATATTGTATATTGTATATATTAGTATATTGTATATTGTATATATTAGTATATTGTATATTGTATATTAGTATATTTTATATTAGTATATTGTATATTAGTATATTGTGCATTAGTGTATTGTAAATTGTATGTTATATATTGTATGTTGTATGTTGCATATTGCATATTGTATATTATATGTTGTATATTGCATACTGTATATTGTATGCTGTATATTTCATATAATACATTGTATATTGTATATTTTATATAATATATTGTATATTGTATATTTTTATAACATATAATATATAACATAAAATATATATTGTATATAATATATAATATATAATATTTAATATATTGTATATTGTATATAATATATTGTATATTGTATATTGTATATTGTATATTGTATATTGTATATAATATATTGTATATTGTATATAATATATTGTATATTGTATATTATATATTGTATATATATTGTATATTGTATATTGTATATTGTATGTTGTATATTGTATATTGTATGTTGTATATTGTATGTTGTATATTGTATATTGTATGTTGTATATGTATGTTGTATATTGTACATTTTATGTTGTATATTGTATATTGTATGTTCTATGTTGTATGTTGTATATTGTATATTTATATTGTATATAGTATGTTGTATATTGTATGTTGTATATTGTATATTGTATATTATATATAGTATATTGTATATTGTATATTATATATAGTATATTATATATTGCATATTATATATAGTATATTATATATTGCATATTATATATTGTATATTTATATTGTATATTATATATTGCATATTGTATATTGTATATTGTATGTTGTATATTATATATTGTATATTGTATGTTGTATATTGTATGTTGTATATTGTATATTAGTATATTTTATATTGCATATATTATATTGTATATTATATAATATATACTGTATATTACATATTGTATACTGTATATTACATATTGTATATTGTATGTTACATATTGTATATTGTATGTTACATATTGTATATTGTATGTTATATATTGTATATTGTATGTTGTATATTGTATGTTGTATGTTGCATATTGTATATTGTATGTTGCATATTGTATATTGTATGTTGCATATTGTATATTGTATATTTTATATTGTATATTGTATATTTTATATTGTATACTGTATATTTCATATTATATATTGTATATTGTATATTTTTTATATTGTATATTGTATATTTTATGTTGTATATTGCGTATTGTATATTGTATATAGTATATTATATATTGTATATTGTATATTGTATCTTGTATATAATATATTATATATTGTGTATTATATATTGTGTGTTGTATGTTGTATATTGGTATATTATATATTGTATATATTGTATATTATATTATATATTATATATTATATATTATATATTAGATATTATATACTATAAACTATATATTATATACTGTATATTACATATTGTATATTATATATTGTATATTACATATTACGTATTGTATATAATATATTATATATTGTATAT
>JBAGKK010514467.1:11067-32835 GCA_037177015.1 Euceroptres primus
TATTGTATATAATATATTATATATTGTATATAATATATTATATATTGTATATTGTATCCTGTATGATGTATGTTATATATTGTTTATTGTATGTTGTATGTTGTATATTGTATATAATATATTATATATTGTATCTTGTATGTTGCATATTGTATATTGTATATTGTATATTTTAATTGTATACTGTATATTTCATATTGTATATTGTATATTGTATATTTTACATTGTATATTGTATATTGTATATTGTATATTGCATATTGTATATTATATATTGGTTTATTTTATATTGTATATTGTATGTTTTATGTTGTATATTTTATGTTGTATGATGCATATTGTATATTGTATATTATATATTGTATATTGTATACTGTGTATTATATAATATATAATATATTGCATATTGCATATTGTGTATTGTATATTGCATATTGTGTATTGAATATTGCATATCGTGTATTGTATATTTTATATTGTATATTGTTTGTTTTATGTTGTATATTTTATGTTGTATGTTGCATATTGTGTATTGTATATTGTATAATGTATATTGTATATTTTATATTGTATATTGTATATTATATATGGTATATTGTATATTATATATGGTATATTGTATATTATATATTGTATATTGTATATTATATATTGTATATTGTATATTGCATATTGTATATTGTATGTTGTATGTTGCATATTGTGTATTTTATATTGTATACTGTATATTTCATATTATATATTGTTTATTGTATATTTTTATATTGTATATTGTATATAGTATATTGTATATTGTATATAGTATATTATATATTGTATATTGTATATTATATATTATATATGGTATATTATATATTGTATATTGTATATTGCATATTTTGTATTGTATATTGTATATTTTATAATATATATTTTGTATTGTATTTTGTATATTGTATATTTTATATTATATATTTTGTATTGTATATTGTAAATAATATATTATATATTGAATATTGTATGTTTTATGTTGTATATTGTATGCTGCATGTTGCATATTGTATATTTTATATTGTATATTGTATATTGAATGTTGTATGTTGTATATTGTATGTTGTATGTTGTATGTTGTGTATTGTATATTGTATATTTTCTATTTTATATTGTATATTGTATATTTTATATATTATATTGCATATTGTATATTGTATATAATATATTGTATATTATTCTATTTAAATGATGACATGAACTGATACGAATAAAAATAAACTGCATTCTTAAAACTGACAGTTCAATTTAAATCTAGAATTTCTTATTGTAAAAAATGAACCCATTTTCCATTAGTTTATTTTTTTCTGTTTCTTATCCAATCCTTTTTTTAGTATTCGCCTCGAAACCAATTCCCTTAAAAAAAACTCCTTGCCTCTAATATTTCCCCGAATCCTGCCTGAATGAAAGAACTGTAAAATCGCCAACTTTTTTTTCAATACAAGGTATAATACCGTCTGGAGGCTATTTTCGTGAATCTACTCTTGCATATAAAGAAATCGTGTCACGCCTAAAAATACGCACCGGGTCTCGCAGGTAGTCGCAAAAAAGTTCGTGAAGGGACCAAAAAAAAAACGAACATTGGAATCACATAGCGGCGATTTGATATTCAAATCTCTAAAGGGTAATATTGTCTGTGCGGATATCGAAATCTCCTTCGTTAAAGTCTCTCACTCTAAATATTTTTTTTTTCTTGGAAACGATTACCGGATTGATAGACTTTTAATTAACAATTACGAAAATTAATGACCAACTGTTTGAAAATCTTTTTTTAAGGGTTGTTAATTATTATTTATTATTACTATTATTATTAGTTATAATTGTGTTAGTTATTATTATTAATTTTCATTAATTTTTATAAAATTTAAGTACAAGAATTTCGTATTGTTAATTTATTGAATACTCAATTGTAGTTTGACCTAAAAAAATTGATATGCGAGTGAAATTGATTATTCAATCCTTTGAATATTCCATTTCACAATATCCACTCTTTCGCACATAATCCCGTCGCACTTTCTCCATCAGTATTAAAATTCACATCCTGAAGAACTCAATAAACACCAATAAATATGGTCCAAAAATTTCCAAGGTCTAAATTTTTTTTCATTGTCTAACCATTTTTGTAAGCACAACTTATTGTCACTTCGGGACGTAATCCTTCTCTCATGGCGTACCTTCACTGAACTGTTCTACTGTCGCTGAAATTACGCGATTAATACCGGGTGCTTTAAAACACAAATTGAGTCGCTTGCGAAAACTCTGTACTATTAAAAAAAATTATAAGATAATATTCATTTACTCTAATTTAACATTCCTGATCCTTTCTATTACAGATTTCAGCAGTATTATTTATCCAACAGTAATATATTTGTGAAACAATGGCACGATAATTGTACAACAATTTTAGAATAATTGTGCAATAATTGTAGAAACTTGTACAATAATTGTATAAGCTTGTACAATAATTATAGAAACTTATAAAATAATTGTAGAAGCTTGTACAATAATTGTACAACAATTGTAAAATAGTTGAACAATAATTGTACAACAATTGCAAAATAATTGTACAATAATTATACAACAATTGTAAAATAATTGTACAACAATTGAACACAAAATTTTTTAAATTTTGAGTGTGGTAGAAGCTAATAACGCGGCAAAGAAACCGAGCACACGGCAACCTGTGCACCCACTAACCATCCAACCGGCGAACCGGCCACTAACCAAGGACCAGGAGGCCGAAGTGTGCGTGCGACGATAATACATGTAACCACGTATATATTAAGCCACGTGAGAGAGCGAGGGCAGCATCTTCCTTCAGCTCGGTGGGGAAAGTCCGCCTCGAAACTCGCGACTTGAATCTCAGCTTTAGATGAAGCAAACTATAATGACAACTACTAAGATAATAGAATATTGCACAAACCTGAGAGACATTAGAGGCTCGGGTCCAGACTCAATCTTCAGCAACGACTAACTAGATAGTAAATTTTCTAGAAAGGTTTAAAGAACATTGTTGAAACTGATGGTTCAGTTGCACGGAGAAAAGAGAACAGATTTTGGCGTAGAAGACTACTAGACTTCTGTAAGAGCTACAAAAGTCTTCTGCTTGATCATAAGTTCCAGAGAAAAGTTCTGCGCAGCTGTAAATAGTATAGAACGCTACTGAGCGGGTATAAGAATACTACTGCGCAAGTGTAAGTTCCATAGAATACTACTGCGTAGGTGTAAGTTCCATATAGTACTACTGCGCAGGTATAAGCTCTACAGGATACTACTGCGCAGGTGTAAGCTCCATAGAATGCTTCTGCGCAGGTATGCGCCCCATAGAACACTACTGCGCAGGTATAAGCTCCATATAATTCTACTTCGCAACTGTAAGTTCCATCGAATACTACTGCGCAGGTGTAAGTTCCATAGAATACTACTGCGCAAGTGTAAACTCCATAGAATGCTACTACGCCGGTGTAAACTCCATATAATACTACTGCGCAGGTGTAAGTTCCATAGAATACTACTGCGCAGTTGTAAGTTCCATATAGTACTACTGCGCAGGTATAAGGTATATAGGATACTACTGCGCAGGTATAGGCTCCATAGAATGCTTCTGCGCAGGTATGCACCTCATAGAACACTACTGCGCAGGTATAAGCTCCATATAATTCTACTGCGCAACTGTAAGTTCCATAGAATACTACTGCGCAGGTGTAAGTTCCATAGAATACTACTGCGCAGGTGTAAGTTCCATAGAATACTACTGCACAAGTGTAAGTTCCATAGAATACTACCGCACAGGTGTAACTTCCATAGAATACTACTACGCAGGTATAAGCTCCATATAATACTACTGCGCAGGTTTAAGTTCCATAGAATACTACTGCGCAGGTGTAAACTCCATAGAATGCTACTGCGCCGGTGTAAACTCCATAGAATACTACTGTGCAGGTATAATCACCATAGAATACTACTGCGCAGGTATACGCTCCATAGAGTACTACTGTGCAGGTGTAACTTCCATAGAATACTACTGCGCAGGTATAGGCTCCATAGAGTACTACTGTGCAGGTGTAACTTCCATAGAATACTACTGCTCATGTGTAAATTCCATAGAATACTACTGCGCAGGTGTAAGTTCCAGAGAATACTATTGCGCAGGTATAAGTTCCATGCAATGCTACTGCGCAACTAAAAGCATCATTGAAAGCTATTACGCAGCTATAATTGCCATAGAATGCTTCTGAACATGTATAAGTTCTAAAGAATGCTACTGCGCAGCTGCAGGTTCCATAGAATACTACTGCACAAGTGTAAGTTCCATAGAATGCAACTGCGTAACTGTAAGTATCTTCGAATCATAGTGCGTAGCTGGAATTGCTATAGAACGCTTTTGCGCAGCCAATTCTTATTATTAACTTCAGCTGTCGCCTTGTATATTCAGCAATCCGTGCCAAAACTCCACTGCGCAACTGTAAGCAGGCCTCAAAATTTTATTGTGCAACGATAAGTGCCATAGAACGCTACTGCGCAGGCAAAAGATCCATAGAATGCAACTGCGCAGTTATAAGTTCCATATAATGCTACTCCGCAGCCACAAGTACCACTGAACTCTACTGCGCAGCCACATGTACATTGAACTCTACTGTGCAGCCACAAGTGCCACTGAACTCTACTGCACACCCACAAATACCATTGAACTATACTGCGCAGCTATAAGTGCTGCAGGACTCTTCTGCGCAACCTCAGGTATACCTCAGAACTGTGCTAAGCAGCTGCAAGGATTTCGATCTGATTTTCCGGAATAAAAATAAACAATAAACCTGAACGGCTCCAAATAGCTTCAATGCAAAAAAATGAATCTAAATATCTAATTGTACTTAACATTAAATTGAACCCTATAAATTGTAGAATCGAATCAAAGTGAATCGATTTAGTATGGTTGAAAGCTCAATTTGAATCCTCAGTTTCCAAAACTATAATTGCATTACGCTAATTTTTATATATAACAAATTAACATAGGATTTCGTTTTGAACTTGCTGAAATTTTACGGTTCAAATTGATCACTCAACCGTGCGAAAGTAGTTCATTTTGAAAAGATTCTTATATTCAAAAGTGGTTCACTTTGAGCTCCAATTAATTAATTCATTGAGTCATTGATTTATCCAAATTGACTTGATTTTCCGGGTCAAAATTAAATGGGATAAAAATAAACAATAAACCTGAACGGCTCCAAATAAACCCAATGCGAAGTACGCATCTCAATTGCTGATGTTAAATTGAACCCTCCAAATGGTAGAATAGTATCAAAGTGAATCGATTTAGTATGGCTGAAGGCTCAATTTGAATCTTAAATTTCCAAAACAATTTTAATGTGCAAAATAAATCAGAGGATTTAATTTTGAACTTGCGGAAAATAGAGGGTTCAAATTGAACTGTCAACCGTGAGAAAGAAGTTCATATTGAAACGATTCTTATATTTAAAAGTGGTTCAATTTGAGCTCTAATTAATTGATCCCTTTTGTGTATCAGGTTCTCGTCATCCTTTTTATCCCTTTGAAGCCTAGAGGTTCATTTTAACATGTCTGCAATCAATCTTCAATCACTAATAATTTATATTATTTACAAAACTTGACAAGGTCTTGAGTACTCACACTGGTGTCTGCGCAGTAGGCTTCTATAGTAATTATGACTTCACAAAAGAGTTCGATGGAACTTATGGCTGCGCAGTAGCGTTCTAACGCAGTTATACCTGCGCAGTAGCATTCTGTGACAGTTACACCTGCGCAGTAGCGTTCTAATTCATTTATACCTTAACAGTAGCGTTCTAACACAGTTATACCTGCGCAGTAGCGTTCTAATGCAGTTATACCTGCGCAGTAGCGTTCTAAGACAGGTATACCTGCGCAGTAGCGTTTTGACGCAATTACACCTGCACAGTAGCGTTCTAACGCAGTTATAGCTGCACAATAGCGTGCTAACGCAGTTATACCTGCGCAGTAGCGTGCTAACGCAGTTATACCTGCGCAGTAGCAACCTAACCTGTGCAGTAGCGTGCTAACGCAGTTATACCTGCGCATTAGCGTTTCATTTCACTTTTAGATGCGCAGAAGTGTTCTGTTGTAGTTACGGCTACGCAGAAGAGATATGTTGTACTTACGGATGCTTAAAAGAGTTCTGCTGTACTTACGGATGCACAGAAGAGTTATATTGTACTAACGGATGCGCAGAAAAGTTCCGTTGTACTTAAGGATGCGCATAAGAGTTCTGTTGTACTTACGAATGCGCAGAAGAGTTCTGTTGTACTTACGGATGCGCAGAAGAGTTTTGTTGTACTTACGGATGCACAGAAGAGTTCTGTTATACTTACAAATGCACAAAAGAGTTATTTTGCACTTACAGATGCGCAAAAGAGTTTTGTTGTATTTACGGATGCGCAGAAGAGTTCTGTGACACTTACAGGTGCGCAATAGCGTTCTAACGCAGTTATAGTTGCGCAGTAGCATTCTATGTCACTTTTGGCTGTGCAGAAGAGTTCTTTAGCACTTGTGAATGCGGAGGAGCGTACTGCCGTGTGTATGGCTGCGCAATAGCCTTCCAGGTCATTTTTAGGTGCGCAGAAGAGTTCTGTCACACTTAAGGGTGTGCAATAGCGTTCTATCGTAGGTAAAGCTGCGCAGTAGCGCTACGTGGTACTTATAGCTGCGCAGTAGTTTTCTACGCAACTTACGGCTCCTTGTTAGCCTCCCCCGCCATTTTAAGGGCATTTTCATCTTCAACTAAAATTTCCATGCAAACGATTTAATTAAAATTCTTGGCACAGACGGATAAAAGGTTTTTGCAGATATTGTCGTTTGGAATGTTTCCTCGCCACCCAGTAGAGAGTAAGTTCTCACTCAACATTCTCGGCAATCTTTGATCGGCTGGTTTTTATGAAGGTCGTACGAACTATGCGAGTCTACCCACTTACTCCAGCTATAAGTACATACACCGGCACATGTGCTTACGCCATTCAGGCCTGCAAAGTTGGAAGGTAGGTACAGTATTCGACATTAATGACCGCAGAGAAAGGTCACTCTGATCGAATCACTAAATTCAACTAGGCAAAGCAAAATTCTTATTACAGGTGAAAGGAGACAAAGGACAGTGAAACCTGCGACTGAACAAATGAGTTGTCGAAAGCTAAATCGTAAAACTAATACTTAGGCAAAATTCTGTTACAGTTAAAGGTCAAATTGTTTGTCGCCGTGATGGAATTTAACATTTGGAATAAAAGAGTAGCTTCCTAGAATATTGAAATCGGCTAGTTGATTCGTATTTAGTTTGAATTAAAATTAAATACAATTCTCGATAATATTAATTAATTTAAAAATTCTAATTTATCGAAATTTTTTGTTTTCGTTAATTAAGACAATTTCATGCTTTTCAATTTTACAAATGAATTCACACAAGCGGCAAATATATTCCGCATTCCCATCCGAGTCTCCGTGCAAGTCAAAGATGGCGGACAGTGATAATTTATTAACTAGTCCGGTGAGTGGAACCTGCTGGTACCTCGGCGGTTCGTTATATTCCCTCTGAATCGATACAAAGATCTTGGTGTCTTTAATGCATTTTATTCTGTTTGAAAAATCGGGGGGGGGGGGATAATTACCACCCGTCGATAATTGCTACATGGCCTCTTGCTACTACGATATTAAAATGATAGTTGACATTTTTGTTGAATTTAAATTATTTCACCTAAGCAAAAACCTCAGGAGCGGATTAAAATAACCCTTTTGGATTTGGATATAAATTCGCCCCTGGGTGATATAATTTTATAAATTTATTTTGTTTCTATACAAGGAAATTATAAAAAAAAATTCCTCGTACTTTGCTAATTTGCGTTTTCAAAATTGGATCTCGCATTCCTGACGAGGATTTTTAGCGAAGGCACAATCCGCCACTTTCTCTCTCGGCCTTGCACGATTCTCTGTCTTGCTACCACAGTTCTGAAGATAATACAGAGTGTCCAATTAAAATCGGCGTATAATTTACTTTAAAGTACATTTCAAAACAGTGTAAACTTATTCACACTTAAAAATTTCTAAATTAAAATTTTTTAAAAATTTTTCTGATTTGGATGGCCACTTTTGAGATTTATAGACCCATTTGAGACGAATCCAACGACATATGACAAGTCATGGTTTTGATTGCTTAGATTTGATAGAATTTAATTTTTAGGTCACACGTAGGCACGGCGAGCGCTCGGCTTGAAGTTTGAATTGAAATATCTCCCGATCGGTTAAACGAAAATATACATTGTCACGTGTCTTTCGAATCGTCTCGGATTTGTCTACAATTCTAAATTAACAAATAACAATTTCTAGAAAAAAAAATTCTTTTTTAATATCCTTGAAGTTTGCGAACCACCTTGTATAATCCGGATTCCCAAGATTCTTACTCTGCGCTTGTGGTTCTTAACGGTCCGATATCTGATGCTGGATGGTTCATACAAACTCTGGAGACGAGTTGGCCCTCTGGGGAGGAAATTCTCGTAGCGTGACGCAAAAAGATAAGCGCCTAGGGCGTTTCTTTATCGCGGCGCCACCAATACGAAAGGGATTAACCTTGTACGCTTCTATTGCAGATTTACGTATGAAAATCACGTTCTCGCCTACGAAACGGTTGTCTATCTTTAGCCTTCAATTCGTAGAATTTTATTTATAAACAGCGAATTTAACTATCGACACTAAAAAAAACCAAAGAGTGTAAAAATTTAATTAATAATAATTACCTAATTTGTAAAATTTAAATTAATAATAATTACCTAATATGTAAAATTTAAATTAATAATAATTACCTAATTTGTAAAATTTAAATTAATAATAATTAGCTAATTTGTAAAATTTAAATTAATAATAATTACCTAATTTGTAAAATTTAAATTAAACTATATTAAATTACATTAAAGTTTCATCTGCAATATAATTAAATTAATTTATAAATTTTAATTCAATTAAAATTTTCTTGCCAGGAAAATTTATTGCACATAATTTAATTGGATACTAATATCTTCGTGAATAATATCCGCTGGGAACAATGAAAATTGATAACGTCATCGTTTCGCGATGCGAATTCTGCAGCGTTTTATTTATTGCAACAGAAATTCTCTCCGAATGATTTATTGTGAAAATTATTTTTCCAACTGCCTGAAAGAAACATACACAATATTTTATTGTACAGTGTACCGTAAAAATAGTTTGCTTTCCACTTTACTCTGTCTCATCGACTGATGGTAAAGAATATCGGAACGGTCGGTAAAGCAGAACTTGTGGTTACCAACGGTCGGTAAATATTTTCTTATAGTCTAACTAACCTGACTCAACTCTCGTTAATTCTTACTGGCAATTATTCTATATTCCCAATGTAAAAACAAAAAATACACTCTAATTTAAGATAAAAACTTAAAATTCATAACCCCAGTTACGAAGATGAAATATTTAAATATTCTTTTGATAAGATTATTTATAGTCTCTTACAAGACTTTGCACTGGAATACCTTGAATTCGTCTGTGTTGGACATTTTATGCAGTGACCAGCTTTTTTTTCTCAGAATTCTGTAGAATTTTGGTGGTAAAAAAAAAAATAAAAATAATTACGTCGAATTTTGTGTCGGACGGGAGATAATCAGTTTGAGGACTCATCGGCCGTCGTAAAAACGTGGCTTTTTTTATTTTAAAAAATTCACTGGAGGCATTGGCATTTAATTGGTATTTGTCCGACAGTCTGCTACATCAAGAATGACCCTGACATTTGCGCTGATGCGTTTTGCATGTGGCGTATACCTGCATTTAAGGATCTGTCACAACAAGAATCGCAGAGCGGAGCTAACAAATTTTATCAGAGATATTTCTTTTCAATTTAATAAATTTATGTCATTGCTGTACTTTACTGTATTTTACTGTACTTTACTGTACTTTACTGTACCTTACTGTACTTTACTGTACTTTACTGTACTTTATTGTACAATATATGTACAATATAAAGTTTATAGTTAGTTTTTAGTTTTTAGTTTGTCATTACTGTACTTTACTGTATTTTACTGCACTTTACTGTACTCAACTGTACCTTACTGTACTTTACTGTACTTTAAAGTACTTTATTGTACAATACTATAAAGTTTATATTTTTTACATGGCTCTTTTTTATCGACTGACGTTTAAGAAGAAATCTTCTTAACTGGCAGTCGGTAAAGTAGACGCTTCTCTTTATCGGCACTTTTATTAGTACAGTTTTATCGATTTTTTTTAAGAAGGCAATTATCTTCAGTTTCACTTCTTAAAAACGTTAATTTCCGCTAATATTGCATCGGCATCGTTTTCTGTATATTTTTTAAATATTAAAAACAATTCTGCACTTCTCTAATTTTTTTATTCATTGGGAAGGAAGCCTTATACTTCTCAGGTCGAAACGCTTCGCTAGACTGTCTCGGCGAATAATAAACTCGTTAAAAACAAGTGGCCGAATATAAGATTCTTCAGAAATACGAAGAGGCTCAATCCCTTGCCTTAGAAACTCGGGTCTGACAAAAAATAATAAAGTCTCCAATTTAATTCTGCGATAAGTAGTAAATATAAAATGGATATAAAATAATTCAACTCATTTAATGAACTTAACTTGATAGTCACAGGCTTTCATCACTCCTCTCACCTCGACATTTAGAATGAAAAAATTCTCTCCTTATCCATCAAATTAGACGAAAGTAAAAACGCTAAATTGCACAGTGAAATTGAATATTAATTGCCTATATACTAAAGTAGCAATTTTATCAAGCTCCGCATTTTGAATAATCATAATCTTCGTTTTCATTTTTCAGTCGTCTTGATTATTTTCTCTTTTTCCAAAATTCAAATCTGTGTAGCAGAAAGGCTATGTCCTACTAGTAGAATCCTACCTTATCGACATTTTTCGACAAATTTACGTCCACAAGAATATCGTAATGAAAATTTGGTGAATTAAATAAAAAGCATTAATCAACGTTTAGCCGGTACTGAATTTGTTGCATAAATATTGTAATTGAAATTGCAAAAAAAAATTCTAGATAACTTTTTTTTGAAGTTTTTAAAATTCAATACCATATAAACCTTCCTTATATTAGCCTTAATATGAATATTGCTAAAACAAAATATGGAAAATACAATTTTTAAACAAGAAGGGATCCTCTTTACCGACTGTGGATAAGTAAATTTACTTCTTTATTAGCAGTCGGTAAAGCAGAGCGCTCTACTTTACCATAAAACGGTCATTTTTATTTATTTGTCAGAATTATCTAATGAAACCATGAAAACTTTTCTTCTGGTTTGAACGATTTCTCAAATATTTAATTTATTTGCAATTTTAGATGAAGTTTTTAAAATCGATAAATTGTTGAGTACGTCCCTGGGGAAATGAAAAAAACAAAGTAAATGTCCAAAGTGGCACGCAGGTGATTTCCACGCCACTTGAAAAAACTGCTTCCACTCCTCCCTCTGTGTATATATGTATACATGCATATTTATTTGCATGAGAGCAAAACGATCCTCAGCACACAGGTCCGTTCAGGTTTCAAATATTGATACGCCACTTCCGTTTTGTTTTATTTGTCACATAAGATAAGTTACTTTACTTTGTATATATGATTCCGTTCAAAACTTACTTCAATGAAACAGTCTTTTAGTTTACAATAATTTTATAATTTTTACAATATTATAATTTATTTATTATTTATCAGAAAAATAATTAAATAAATTACAATCCTTTTTTTATTAAATAAAATAACATTATAAAGATTCTGGTGTTTCAATTTCAATGTCAATTTATATCTTTTATGTTTTCATTTAAAATAATAAAAATAATGAAAAATAGAAAAATAATGAAAATCATAAAATTAAGTATTTTAAAATAATAACAATATTTTTTTAAAAAATATAATAAAGAAATAAGTTGGCATTTTATACTGTGTATTTTAAATTAAAAAAATATATTTTCGAAAATTATTAAAAATTTTTTTCTTATAAACTGAGATCTTTTTTTTTAGTTTGCGAATTGCTGAAGGTAGGCGTGAATTTTTCAAAAAGCGACCAGCGCTCCGACGCGTATCGGGATCAATGACACGCCCGCAGATTCTTCAGGCATCCTTCACGACCTACGTATAGGTACCATGCAGAATTCCAACAACCTTCCCCGACTTCCCAGCAGGACCTACTGGTTTCTATTTATATACACTGCCAGTAAAGCCTTTGCGCCTGACTATAGTCACCGAAGTACGCGATTTTACCAAACCTGTCCTTAAACTGCTCAAAAAATATTTTATTTACCAAAAAATCCTCAAAAACACTTTATTTTAACGACTTTTGGTCAAACTTATTTGAAATTCCCGCTTTTTTCTAATCCCGATTTGAATAACGCGCCCTTTTTCTGTCGACGATTTGAATTTCCCGCCTTTTCCTAATCATAACTGGAATTTCCTGTGTTTTTAAGGGTTTCGTAGCCTCGATTTTGGTCTGTTGTCCGTCTGTCCGTCGTACGGACCCAAAATTGGCATAGGACCCAAAATTCGCACAGGATCCAAAATTGATATGGGCCCAAAATTGGTATAGGACCCAAAATTCGCGCAGGACCCAAAATGGACAAGGGGACCAAAATTGGCATGGAGCCCAAAATTGACATAGAACACAAAATTCGCGTAGGACCCAAAATTAACACAGGGCCCAACATTGATGTAGGATCCAAAATTCGCGTAGGATCCAAAATTGACATAGAGCCCAACATTGACATAGGGTCCAAAATTCGCGTAGGACCCAAAACTGCCATAGGACCAAAAATTGGCATAGGACCAAAAATTTGTGTGAGACCCAAAATTGACATACAACCCAAAATTCGCGACCCGAAATTGTTATAGCGCCCACAAATGACATAGGACAAAAAATTCACATAGGGCCCAAAACTGGTATAGGGTCCAAAATTCGCATAGGACCCATAATTTGCATAGGACCCAGAATTTACATACAGCCAAAAATTCGCAAAGGACCTAAAATTGATACGGGACCCAAAATGGTCATAGTACCCGAAGTTCGCGTAGGACCCAAAGTTGGCATATGAATTAAAATTTGCTTAGGGCCCAAAATTGGCATAAAAACCAAACTTCGTGTAGGACCCAAAATTGACACAGGGCCCAACATTGATGTAGGGTCCAAAATTCGCGTAGGATCCAAAATTGACATAGAGCTCAACATTGGCATAGGGCCCAAAATTCACGCAGGACTTGAAATTGTCAAAGGACACAAAATTGTCATAGGGCCTAAAATTCATATAGGACCCAAAATTGACAAAGTACCCGAAATTCGCGTAGGACCCGAAATTGTCATAGCGCCTAAAATTGATATAGGACCAAAAATTCGCGTAGAGCCTAAAATTGATATAGAACCCAAAATTTGCAAAGTACCCAAAATTGGCATAGGGCAAAAATTTACACAGGGCCAAAAATTCGCACAGGACCCAAAATTGACATAGGGTTCGAAATTCACACAGGATCCAAAATTGACAAAAGGTCCGAAATTGGCATAGGGCCCAAAATTGACATAGGATCAAAAAATCCGCGTTGGACCCAAAATGACATAGGGCCCAAAATTCGGATAGGACTCAAAGTTAGCATATTAACCGAAATTCGATTAGGGCGCAAAATTGGCATAGAGCCCAAAATTGACATAGGACCCAAATTTAACATAGGGCAAAAACACTAATCACCTAATTACAATATCAATAAGAATATCATATAATATCATCCAATATCATGTAAAGCATTTAATAATATATTTAACTGAAAAAGTGTAAAATGGATTTAATGGATATAAGTGCCATTATCAATATAGCACCTAAAACTGCAAAACCCTTCCTTGTAGGCGCTTGACACCTACAATAACTAATTTTTAAAAAACTTATTTCTATTTTCTGCTTTTTTCTAATTACGATTTAAACTTTGCGCTTCTTTATCGACGATTTGAATTACCCGTTTTTTTTCGAATGATAACTGGAATTTCGTGTGTTTTGTTTTTTTAAACGGCATTTTTCCGCTTTTCTCTAATCCCGATTTAAACTCCGCGCTCTTTGAACTTCGGTCATATGCCAACTTTGGGTCTTACGCAAATTTTGAGCCCTATCACAATTTTGGGTCATACTCGAATTTATGATCATATGTAAATTTTCGGCCATATGCCAATTTTGGGCCTTATGTCAATTTTGGTCCACATTTTAATTTTTGGTCCTGCGTGAATTTTGGGTCTTATGTTAATTTTGGGCCCTGTATGAATTTTTGGCCCTGTGTAAATTTTGGGTTCTATGCAAATTTTGGGTCCTATGACAATTTGGGGCCCACACGAATTTGCATGTGGGCCTATGCCAATTTTTTACCCTAAGCGGGACCTACGCGAATTTTTGGGACCTATGCCACTTTTGGGCCCTGCATTAATTTTGGTACCTATGTCAATTTTGGGTCCTATGACAATTTCGGGTCCTACGCGAATTGTGGGCTTTTGCTTATGGCAATTTGAATTTCCCGCCTTTTTCTAACGGTAATACGAATTTTGTTTTTTTTTTACCATTTTTAATCAAACTTATTTAAATTTCCGGCTTTTTTCTAAAGGCGATATGCCGGTATTTCTAAAATTTATTTTTGTCCATTTGGTATTTTAATACCTAAAAGATTTAAATTTTGAGCCTTTTTAATTTCTTTTGAATTCCTGCCGTTTTCAAATTAAATATTTAAATTTCCCTCCTTTTCATAATTAAATATTTAAATTTCCTCCTTGTTCATAATTAAATATTTAAATTTCCCTCCTTTTCATAATTAAATATTTAAATTTCCCTCCTTCTCATAATTAATTTTTTTTTATATCTGCCATTTTGGTTTTCAATGTTGTGTCGATTTGAAAACGTGATAAATAGTGAAATGCTCGTTACGACAATCGTGACAAATTAGCAAGATACGGATAAGCGAGATGTGCAATCAATAAAAGAGAAAGTAGGAGAAAGTTTCTTGAGAAGTCAATTTTTTATAAATCGATCACTTCTAATTGTTTTCTGACGCTATTTATCATAGTCAAATGCAAAATTTATTAAACAAAGTTCCGCTTTCGAAAGTTTATGTTTACAAGGATAATCATTAATTCTTAAATTAATTAAACATAAATAATGATAAAGAATAAAGAATTTGCTTATTAAACTACCAAAAGTTTTTATTTTTTTGTCAGGTGTTTTTTGCCTATTTGAAATTCCCGTCAAACTTTTAGGAGTGTTGCCATCTATTAGATTTGGAAGCAGGTCGGTAATTTACCATACAGGTACCAAATGTTAACTGTTGGTAACTTTTTATTTCACTAGATTTCAGTTGGTGTCATTGTTCAAACTATCTTCCTCGGATCCTCGCACTCTCGCAGTTTGCTGTTTTGCTGTTAGCTGCAAATTTCGGTAGTTTTTTTACCAAAACACTGAAAATAAACATTAAACACGATGACTGAGGCAATTCAGCAGATTTTTAATTCCTTCCAGGATTATTTAAACAGTGAACAAGATTTGCGAGAGGTAAGTATCATTTTTTATCAACTGCATTCTTTTCCCTCAATTTTGAGGTTATGTTGTCACCGCTATTTCATACAGATTGCGTAAAAATGTTTTCTTCCTTTTTATTTACACAATTTGTGCAAAACTTAGGTTTTATGTAAAAAATGTTCCGTAAAAAATATTTATGTAAAAAAAATAGTTCAGAATTAATCAAAATTCTGGATATTTGCATTTTAGTGCCGGAAAATCGGTTCAATTTCCGATGTTTGAGGTTAAAATATTGTTTCGTGAACAAAAATATTTCGTTTATAATTAAAAGGATTAAAAACGATCTCGAAAAAAATTTTTTGGATTTGAATATAAATAAATTTCGAAGGACCGATGCTTTTTTATTTCCTCTGAAAATTCTAGAATTATGAGCCGATAATTCAATTTAAAAACGTAGTTTTTATTCAATCTTTTCAATTTTATATTTATTATAAAATATAGAGATTTTATACTTATTATATATTAATAATTCTTTTACCATTTGAAATCTCAGCACAATTTGAAATAAAAACTTTAAAAAATTTAATTTTTAAAATATTAAATTTATATTATAAAATATAATATATAATGGGGACGACAGAAAAATCCCGACGAAGAAAATTAGTGAAAAAAATTACCGAAAAATAAAATTCCCGATATTATAAAATCGCAGACAATATAAAATTCTCGACACTGGAAAATTGTCGATATTGTAAAATCAACGACGCTGCAAAATTCATGAAAAGGAAAATTCCCAGCGTTCAAATGAACGAAATTATTATTTTATTTCAATTTAAACTCAAGTTTGTTCTAAAAGATTGGTTTATTAATACAGAAACTAATGTATTGATAAAGAAGCTCGTGATATTTATTTTGTAGATTAAACGATATTTCAAGATAAATTAAGTTAAGAAAAAAAGTTCGTTCATTTGAATATTCAATACTTCCGGTACATTTCAGAATATTCTGAAGGATTCTAGAAGATGTTAGAAGATCATGGAAGAGTTCAGAAGATTTTAGACGATTTTAGAAGATTCTGGAACATTCTAGCATAATCTGTAGAATATTAAAGAATTTTGAGATATCCTTTAAGACTGTATAAGATTATTATAGGAGAATCCAGAGATTCTAAAAGATTACGGATGAATTCAGAAAAATCTAAATGATTGTAAATTTTGAAAGTTTAGAACATTTTAGAGAATCCTGTACACATTTCAGATAAGTTTTAAAGATTCTAAAGAGATTAAGAGAATTTTGGTAATCTTTTGTAGACTTTGGAGGATTTTAAAAGATTCTTCAGAAAATTCTAGAAGGTTTTGGAAGTATTCAGAAAATTTGAGAAGATTCTGGAAGAGTCGAGTATATGATGTAGAAATGTAGAATATTAAAAAATTATGGGATATTTATAAGATTATTGTAGAAAAACCTAGAAGATTCTAGAACAATCAATTTTGTAGATTTTGGAGGATTTTAAGAGATTTTAGGAGACTTTCGCAGATTTTGAAAATTCGGAAATTATGCGCAATTTAAGAAAACATTAAAATAGTTTTTGAAAGTCATAAGTTTCTACTTCTCATAATTCTTGGACAATGATTCGGAATTTTGAATATAAAGAGAGAACAAAGGGGGAAAAAGGAATGAAACTAAAAAAAAGTGATTTTATGAGATTTGGAGAATAATAGGGAAAATAGAGAAAACAGGGAAATAGGGGACTGGCTGTGATTTTTTATATTATAATTATATAATTATAATTGTCGATCGTAACCTATATTAATATTTTCCAGTATCACACTCAATTTTTTACAAGACTTTACATGATTTTTTCTAAGTTTATGGAATTCACTCACCAATACTAACTAAGGCATTTAATTTTTTAACAATAACATGTTCATCTCGATTCTCTACGTTTGATAATATAGATCAAATTTGGTTACACGAAACCTTTTTTATAAGATATATTTTTATAAATTCTTTTTCTTAGTTTCGATTTTAATATAGTACATTTTAATATTATAATTATAATATGTTTTATGTACAGATCTGACGAGAAAAACCAGCTGGTTTTCGAAACGTTATCAATAATTTTTTTAATGCATGGAATAAACTATTAGTCTAGAAGAAGCCGTATTTTTAAGGTTTTTCCTTATTATTTTTATGTTTTTCCCAGGCGTTAAAAGAGAAATTTTTCATTCTTTCGTAATTAAATTTGAATTTTATAATTCAAGTATAAATTTAATTATTTTAAAATTTAATTTAGTTTTATAATTAAATTTGAATTTTATAATTACTTCAATATATAATTTAATTTATAATTAATTTATTTTAAAATTTAATTTAATAATTTAATTTTATAATTAATTTATTATAAATTTGATAATTTAATTTTACAACTAATTTATTATAAATTTGATAATTTAATTTTACAACTAATTTATTATAAATTTTAATTTTATTACAATATATATTATAAATTATTTATAAATCAATTCGACTTGGCTTTTATACTTCTACAAATAATTTATTAATTCTCTTCTTTAAAGCTGTAATTTTCCAGAATCTTAAAAAATTTTCAAAAATCTTAGATTCCTGTCAAGATTCTAATAAAACACTTCTCAAATTTCTAAACCTTCAAATTCTTTGCAATGCTCTAGAATTTTCTAAAATATGTCCTCTTCACTTCTAAACAAACTTTTAAAATCTTCTAGAATATTTTTAATTTTCCATAAACTTGTAGATTCATTAAATCCTTTGAAATCCCAAAAAATTCTCTACAATCTAGATTTTTGAGTATTTTAGAACTTCCCAGAGTTTTCCTGATTCTTTCAAAATTTTCCATAATGTTCTAAAATCTTCTAGTCTCTTCCGGACTTTTTTTTTTAAACTCAAAAAGTCTACAGAATTCTAAGAAGATTTTGAAAACAGTCTAGAAGATTGTTCAAGATTATTGGAGTCTTTTGTAGATTTGAGAGGGTTCTAAATGATTCTGCAGAATTCTGGAAATTCTAATGCAGTTCAGAATAATGCTTGAAGTCCTGAGCGTTGAAATGAACGAAATTTTTATTTTATTTCAATTTAAACTCAAGTTTGTTCTAAAAGATTGGTTTATTAATATAGAAACTAATGTATTGATGAAGAAGCTCATGATATTTCTCTTTATTTTGTAGATTGAACGATATTTTAACATAAATTTGAATTAAGAGAAAAAATTCGTTCATTTGAACGTTCAAAACTTCAGGTACGTTTCAGAGTATTTTGGAGGATTCTAGAAGACTTTAGAAGGTCGTGGAAAAGTTCAGAAGATTTTAGACGATTTTAGAAGATTCTGGAAGAGTTCAGAAGATTTTAGACGATTTTAGAAGATTCCGAAAGAGTTCAGAAAATCTAAGAAGATTTTGGAAGAGTTCAGAAGGTTTTAGATGATTCTGACAGAGTTGAGAAGATTTTAGACGATTTTAGAAGATTCTGGAACAGTTCAGAAGATTTTAGATGATTCTGGAGGAGTTCAGAAGATTTTAGATGATTTTAGAAGATTCTGAAAGAGTTCAGAAGATTTTAAAAAATTCTCGAAGAGTTCAGAAGATTTTAAACGATTTTAGAAGATTCTGGAAGAGTTCAGAAGATTTTAGACAAGTTTAGAAAATTCTAGAAGAGTTCTGAAGATTTTAGACAATTTTAGAAAATTCTGGAAGATTTTAGACGATTTTAGAAGATTCTGGAAGAGTTTAGAAGATTTTAGATGATTCTAGAAGAGTTCAAAAGATTTTGGATGATTCTGGAAGAGTTCAGAAGGTTTTAGACGATTTTAGAAGATTTTAGACGTTTTTAGAAGATTCTGGAAGAGTTCAAAAGGTTTCAGATGATTCTGGAAGAGTTCAGAAGATTTTGGAAGATTATAGATGAGTTTAGAAGATTTTAGACGATTTCAGAAGATTCTGACAGAGTTCAGAAGATTGTAGACGATTTTAGAAGATTCTGAAAGAGTTCAGAAGATTTTAAACGATTTTAGAAAATTCTCGAAGAGTGCAGCAGATTTTAGACAATTTGAGAAGATTCTAGAAGAGTTCAGAAGATTTTAGACGATTTTAGAAGATTCTGGAAGAGTTCAGAAGATTTTAGACGATTTTAGAAGATTGTGGAAGAGTTTAGAAGGTTTTAGACGATTTTAGAAGATTCTGGAAGAGTTCAGAAGATTTTAGATGATTCTGGAAGAGTTCAGAAGATTTTAGATGATTTTAGAAGATTCTGAAAGAGTTCAGAAGATTTTAAACGATTTTAGAAAATTCTCGAAGAGTTCAGAAGATTCTAAACGATTTTAGAAGATTCTGGAAGAGTTCAAAAGATTTTAGACAAGTTTAGAAAATTCTAGAAGAGTTCAGAAAATTTTAGACAATTTTAGAAGATTATGGAAGATTTTAGACAATTTTAGCAGATTCTGGAAGAGTTTAGAAGATTTTAGATGATTCTGGAAGAGTTCAGAAGATTTCAGATGATTTTGGAAAAGTTCAGTAGATTTTAGACGATTTTGGAAGATTCTAGATGAGTTTAGAAGATTTTAGACGATTTCAGAAGATTCTGGAAGAGTTCAGAAGATTGTAGACGATTTTAGAAGATTCTGAAAGAGTTTAGAAGATTTCAGACGATTTTAGAAGATTCTGGAAGAGTTCGGAAGATTCTGGAAGAGTTTAGAAGATTTAAGACGATTTTAGAAAATTCTGGAAGAGTTCAGAAGATTTTAGAAGATTCTGGAAGAGTTCAGAAGATTCTGGAAGAGTTCAGAAGATTTTAGACGATTTTAGAAGATTCTGGAAGAGTTCAGAAGATTTTAGACGATTTCAGAAAATTCTGGAAGAGTGCAGAAGATCTTAGAAGATTTTAGATGATTTTGAATGAGTTGAGAAGATTTTAGACGATTTTAGAAGATTCTTGAAGAGTTCAGAAAATTTTAGACGATTTTAGAAGGTTCTGGAAGAGTTCAGAAGATTTTAGAAGATTCTGGAAGAGTTCAGAAGATTTTAGACGATTTCAGAAAATTCTGGAAGAGTTCAGAAGATCTTAGAAGATTTTGGAAGAGTTCAGAAGATTCTAGACGATTTTAGAAGATTCTCGATGAGTTCAGAAGATTTTAGAAGATTCTGCAAGAGTTCAGAAGATTTTAGACGATTTTAGAAGATTCTGAAAGAGTTTAGAAGATTTTTAACGATTTTAGAAGATTCTTGAAGAATTTAGAAGATTTAAGACGATTTTAGAAAATTTTGGAAGAGTTCAGAAGATTTTGGAAGAGTTCAAAAGATTTTAGACTATTTTAGAAGATTCTGGAAGAGTTCAGAATATTTTAGATGATCTGAATAAGTTGAGAAGATTTTGGACAATTTTAGAAGATTCTGGAAGAGTTCAGAAGATTTTAGACGATTTCAGAAGATTCTGGAAGAGTTCAGAAGATTTTAGACGATTTCAGAAAATTCTGGAAGAGTGTAGAAGATCTTAGAAGATTTCGGAAGAGTTCAGAAGTTTTTAAATGATTCTGAATGAGTTGAGAAGATTTTAGACGATTTTAGAAGATTCTGGAAGAGTTCAGAAGATTTGAAACGATTTTAGAAGATTCTGGAATAGTTTAGAAGATTTTAGACGATTTTAGAAGATAAGTTTTGAAGATTCTAGAGAATTCGAAAGAATTTCGGTATTCTTTTGTAGACTTTGGAGGACTCTAAATAAAAAATTCTGTAGAAAATTCTATAGAGTTACGGAGGTATTCAGAAAATTTTAGGAGATTCCGGAAGAGTCTAATATGGAAGAATTTTGGGATATTATTTCAGACGATTATTGTAGGAGAACCCAGAAGATTCCAGAACATTCTCAAATATTTTGGAGAATTTTCAAGGATTTTAAATCAATTTTTAAGATTCTGGAGGCTTTTAAGAGATTTTAGGAGACTCGTAGGTTACACAGCTCTACAAAAAAAAAATTTTTGTGTTGCCCTGGATATCTTTGCAAATTTTTATGTTTTCAAGTGCCCAAATTGCGAATATATTTATGAAAGTACTGAATGTGCTCTTGTTTTTATGATTTTTACATATCTTATATTTTGAACAATTATCGGCTTGTTAGTAATAAAATTTATTTTTCCCAGTCATGATTATGCT
>JBAGKK010514468.1:0-13720 GCA_037177015.1 Euceroptres primus
CAGTTTGAGTGCCTTGATTACTAATTTGATGACAAGATACGCTGTGAACGAATTTGTTTGAAGAAATTCGCTCTAAAGGACACGTTTCAGAAGCAGAATGCGTATACCTCTTGGTGGCAATTTTCGAGCTCCTGGATGAATTTATCTTTGATTTTGAATATGTTGACAGTGCTTTGTTTGAATATGGAGACTTCGAAACTTTTGTGTTAGATGAATTTAAAAGCTTAGAGTTTGTTGAATTTGACTTCACTGTTCTCGATGCTTGAGGTGCTTCTTTTTCAGTATTTGTGTAATCATCCATAAGTGCAGATATCGAAAATTCTGGGAAAGCTTTTTTTATTTCTGCAATTAACTGTTTCTCCTGGTGTTTAAAATCCTCTTCTAAATTTAATTGTTCTCTATATTGCAGTGCTATGAGATCCGACATTCTCTTTTTATGCTGTTCTTGTACTTGTTTGAAAATGCATACGATCTTTTCAAATGTCACTTTTGGACTCAATTTGTTGCGAGATTGCATTCCGTTTGATTTTGGTACTCGATAATCGTAGGACTCGCTACCAGAACTTTCGTTGCCTTGAAAACTTTCATTTCTCTCCTGAAAATTGGAATCGTCGTTGAAAATACTAAGAGATCCTCCCAATTTTTTGTGGCAACTTTTCATTGAAATATTTGATGTTTCTTTATATGAAGCGTCATATTTTGTCAGGCTAGAAGTTATGTCGTACCTGAAAAATTAGAATGTAAATAAATATTACGTATCATTCGTGATTTACATAGACTTGAAGGACAAGGAATTTTTACTTTTTCCAGCCACGAAGGATAAATTAAAAATATTAACTCAAAAAGTCAAAGATTATAAGATCTAATTTCCGCCCCAAGTCGACTTCGATCAGCACTTGTTAAAATCACATATACGGTAACTAAAGTATTGAAAACAACGACATTTGTCCGAAAAAAGCCCTCTAGCCTAGTCTCCCTCGTCTATTAGCGTTTTAAAGATGTTCGTCTGAATTATTTCATTTAAAACGTTAAAAAAATTGAACCATAAATTCTCAAATTATTCGGGGCATGATTATAATATAACCATTATAGAAATACAACAATGTCTGGGATCACAGAGGTTCAGTAGTCAATTTTTTAGGGAAAGCAGGGAATTTCATTTTCGAAAAAGGGGATTTTTTTAAAAAGGGCAAATTTTTCGCATTCAAAAATACAGAAAAAGACAATAAATGTTAATAAATGCGACATTTTTATAAGAAAACTCAAAAATCAACAAATAAAATTGTATTTCATCCTAAAATGTAAAACTTCATTGTCGTTTAACAAGAAGGAAGAAAAAATATCTCAGTTATATAGATATAAAAGTTTTCGGCTGCAAAAATTGCGGAAAAAAATGTAAATTTCTGAATTATCAATTATGAAATTGCTGAATTTTCCGATTTTTAACCAATTAATTTCCTGAAATGAGTCTGCTACAATGTTCCAGAATCTTAAAAATGTTCAAAAATCTTAGATTTTATTCTAGAATCTAATAAAATACGCCTATAATTTCTAAACTTTCAGAATTTTTGTAACTTTCCTGAATTTTATGAAATTCTTCGTGAAATTTTCTCGACCTTTCAACAACCTTAGAGCATCTTCTAAAATATTTTTAGTTTTCCGTATACTTGTAAATTCGTTAAATGAAGGGTGACGTTCAAAAAGAGCATAAGCGCCATTTTGATGATTTTTCAGGAGAGCCAGAAAACGCTCACAAAAATCCAATTTTCCATTTAGAAAAAAAAAAAACTTGCTCCTGAGATACATCAGTGCTTAATTGAAGCGCGGAAAGTTTGATTCGAAAATGTTATTAGGTTCCGAGAAAATGGAGGGAGAATATATTTTGTTTTTCGCTCGGGGCACACGTTTTCTCAAATTTGGACAATGATTAAAAATCTAATTTTCAATTTCAGAAAAAAAACAAAAATAGCTTTTGAGCTATTTTTGAGAAATAACTTTTGAGCTTTTTCTAGCTTTTGAGTTTCTGAGTTGATCCAAAAAAAGTTTGATTGGAAAATGTCATTAATTTCCAAGAAAATGGATGCAGAGTTTTTTTCGTTCCAAGCGAACGCATTTCTCAACTTTGGATGTTGATTAAAAATCCAATTTTTAATTTAGAAAAAAGAACAAATACTTGCTCCCGAAGTACTGCAGTGTACTTGAGGCGTGAAAAGCTTTTTCCCCTCGAGGCGCTTGTTGTCTTAATTTTAGACGGTGATATATAACTCTAATTTTCAATTCAAAGACGTAAATGCTTAATATATTTGGAGTTATGGAGTTGTAAAAAGTTTCAAACGTTGCAAAAAGTTGCAAAAGATTTCAAAAAAGCAAAAAAATTACAATTTATCTGATTTTTTCAGCCAATAATATCATTTTCGACGAAATGGCGCTTGTGCCCTTTTGGAATGCCACCTCTCAAATCTTCTAAAATACGTCACAACCTTCTACAATCTTTTAAACTTTTACAGAAAAATCCAGACTTTTTCAAAATGTTCTAAAATCTTCAAAAACACCCAAATAATTTTTAAAAATATTCTACACTGAATCAAAATCTTTTAGAATCCTCCAATATCGTTTGAATTCTGCATAAACTTCTAAAATCTTCTAGTCTCTGTGAAATTTTAGGAATATTCTGAAAACAGTTTAGATGATTCTTCAAGATTGTGGGAGTCTTTTGTAGATTTTAGAGGATCCTAAATTATTCTGCAGAATTCTGGAGTTCAAAATATTCTTGAGGATTTCAGAAAATTCTGAAATAGTCCAGTATATTTTGTAGAATATTAAAGAATTTTAGGATATTCTTTAAGATTTTATAAGAATGTTATAAAACATTCTTGAACAGTCTCGAATGGAGGATTTTTACAAATTTCAGATAAGTTTTAAGATTCTGGAGTATTTTGGGAGATGTTGGAAGTCTTTTGTATTTTTTGAAGGCTTCTAAAAGATTTTGGAGAAACCTAGAAGATTTTAGTCGATTATGGAAGAGTTATGAAGATTTAAAAATTTGGAAATTATGGAAAATTCCAGAATACATTGAAAGAGTTTTTGAATGTCATAAGCTCCTATTTCTTATAGTTCTTGGAAAATTAATCGGAACTTTGAATAAAAAAAAAGGGGGGGAAAGAAAAAAATTCTCAAACAAAGGAGTTTTAGAGGATTTAGAGAATAATAGGGGGAAAATAGGGGAAATAGGGGACTGATTGTAATCCCTGAAATACATTTTGAATGCAGTTATCATTGAGCCTTTGAAAAGTATAAGGGTATACAAAATTGTTAAAACTGTATTCTTATAAGAAATTGTATGGCGCATATTTTTTTCTTCTTAAGAAAAGTTGTGTCTTTTGCCGTTTTTGTAATAGACGAAAAAAATTGTATTTTTGTAAAAAGAAAATTTGTCAAGAATTTTGACTTCATCTCGCTCCAAAACCCAAGTTTATTAATATTTTGAACTCAAATTTGGAAGTTTTCCACTAGACTATTCTGGATATGACAAAATGCCCAAAATGAATAATTTTTGTTAAGGAAAAAAGTTATTAATTTTTTCGTTAAGCATAATCGAAATGTTTATTAGGATATAATAAAGTTTTTTGGAAAGTTTTATGTCAATCGATCTAATCGTTCAAAAATTACGATCATTCAATTTGCTTTTCTCGGGCGTGTGAGAGCACAGAACACCGAAGTTTCGGCGATCGTCCTGCGGCTCTCTACTATTTGATCTAAGAATCACCTTTCAGTCAATTCTTTCTGTTTTTACCTGAATAAATTATACTTATTTACTAGTTTTTTATTTTATATATGTTATATGAGATTGCATTATTTAATTTCGATAAAATTGGTAATTATTATTAAATACAAAATGACTAGTACTCACATAGTAATGTATTTTGTTGCTTTAACGGTTTAAAAATACATATAATATAATCTTGGAATATGTTTAAAAACTTATATATATCTGATCACAGGTATCTTTGGACGAAACTATTCATATATACATGTACTATGTTTCAGTCTATAAGTTCCCTTACGTTTAATTTTCATCAGAAGTAAATTCATCATCAGATAAGTCTTTTTTGACAGAAGCAGCTTTTTTAGTTTTCTTTGTAGTGTTTTTAACTCCAATATTCGCGAAATAATTTTCAAAAAACGTTTTTCCATCTTCGCTTAAATAAGGCATCAAAGTCTTAACACCTTTAACATTTGCCACTGCGATGTCAACTTCAAGGGGAGAAATCCTTTGAAGCTCTTCCAATTTAATCTTTGGATTCAAGTAAAAAGTTTTAGTATTTTCATCTGAATAATTATCTATCACGTCCATTTGTCCAGTTGGATAATACTTGATTACTCGAGCTTCAGAGATTTTCATGTCCTTCGGTTTTTGCACGTAACCCTCAAAAGCTTTATCGTAGTCCTGCAAAATCTCGTTTGCATTTTCAAGCAGGAAAAAAGGAGGATCGCGAGCATTTTTTAACATATTGTAATACTTGTTTGCAGTTTCTATGCACTTCATTTTCTTTAATTTCTCAGCATAAAGACCGAAGTTTCTATCGCACTGGCAGTACGAATGTCCTCGAATAGGAAAGACGTGCCAAATTTCAATATTAAAATGAATCGACAGCAATATTGAATACGTCAGGACAGTGTAATTTCTGTTTTGATCACCTGCAGCGTCTGAAAACAGGATAATTTTCGAATAGCCAGACCTATCAAATTCAGCTTTAATCAAGTAATCAACAAAACTCTAAACAGTATTTGCTCCTTTTTTTTAGTATCCTTCGAGGAAGGAAAACATATAACTTTCGGAGTTATGTGTGTGACAATTAAAAAGATATAACCAGGATTTTCTGCATACCTTTTGTGCTGAATTACTTCTGCAGACTCTAAACTATTATTAATGGCACTTAATTTGCAAAAATCGCACACATCGGTATGCAGTCTCTTAAATATGAATAGTAAATGACGATTAAAGTGCTTGAAATAAGCAGATTCTTGTAATGGGGAGATATTACCCGTTACGCTTTCGTAATATTCAGTGAATGAATAATACATTATTTTTAAATTTAACACTGTACTTTCAAAGTAATTTAAAAAGGAATCATCATAATGTGATGTTCGATGCGGTTTTCTGTAACAATGAACCCTAATTAACTCTTTCAATTCAGCTGTTAATTTTAAACATTCTCAATCACAATTTCCCCTCTCGTCGTCTAAACTTTTGTCCCCTAAAATTTTGTTTTGGATAGTTCTTAGTTTTTTTTCTATCTTTAAAACTTTATGCAGAAATGTTTTACAAACAGATATATCGTCTTGATCGTTTGAACAATAATAATATTTCCATATTGCCAGCCTATGTTTTTTAACATTATCAGATTTTAAGGTAGAAGGGTCTGCAAATTTCATAAAAGTAGCTAACAGAATGTTCTGTTTATGATAATCTGCAATCCCAAAAAATTTGAATGCAGTCTCTCTTGTTCTGGGATTCCAATTATCTCAAAACATTTTTCATGATTGCAACAAAATTCAACAGGTTCGAATGGCTTAGATTCCATAATTATTTGATTTTTTGATATATATCCTTCACCCTATAACAACAATGCCAAGAAAAATTTGCGAGGATGTTGACAAGTTAGTGAAGAAAACTAAAGTTTCTACAAAAAACTAAGCCATTTACAGAAAGCAATTCTTTAATAATTTAAATTAATCAGTGAATTAATTATTGTATAATATCAATTACTTCTTAAACCACATTGCTATTTTATAAATCGTAACTTTATTCGACCCACAAAATCCAATAGTATTGAAAATTACTAAAAAATGTCCAATTCGCGCTTTTTAAATTTCGCTCACCTTTAGAGTTTATACAAGAAAAAAAAAATAAAATAAACTTTTTCTGAAAATAGTTAGTATTTAAATATCTGAGTTACTTCCATAACTAATGCAAAATATGTTTTTTAATTATTAAATTTATTCACTTTGCTTATATTTAATTTGATGCAATATTAAATACTTTGTTTCTTTTTGCTTTGCAAACATTCTCAGCCCAATCTTTTTCATTCTTAGATTTTTTTCTTCCTCAAGAAGGTTCTGATAAATTCACTGACATTTTTGTTTAACGACTTGACCAATTTTCACTAAAAAAAAAAAATTTATCCACATTTCTTGCGAACAGTTAAATCCGGAATCAGAATAATCTGAAATCTTAACCCGAAACCTTAAGACGTTTTTTCCCATTCAACAACATAACTTAAATGATGTTTTGTTTTGATTTTTCTGTTATCCTGAGGAAGTATTCTAAAGAAATTCGCACATAGAAAATTCGCAGAAAAAACAAGAGCGTGTAGCATCGTTCGAGACTTGCTTGCTCTCACGCACTCGAGAAAAGTAAATTGAATACTCGTCATTTTCTAACGGTTAGATAGATTGACGTAAAAACTTTCCAAAACTAATAATAATTAATACATTTGGATTTCGGAGCGAGATGAAGTCAAAATTCTTGACAAATTTTCTTTTTACAAAAATACAGTTTTTTTCGTTTATTATAAAAACGGCAAAAGACACAACTTTTTTAAAGATGAAAAAAAGATGGGTCATAAAATTTCCTATAAGAATGCAGTTTTAAAATTTTCATTTTCGACAAATATTTTTCGTGGTATCAGGGGCCAACCGGAAGGGCAAGCTGAATTTTATATGCCCTTATACTATCGAGGCTCAATTTACCTTTTGTCGTCAAATACAGTTTCATTAGCAATCATGGCTTGAATGCAGTCTGCAGATCTCGTCTGTTGAGGAAGATCATAGGAGTGTACGGACCTTGAATGATAAATTGTGCTATAAATTCTCTGGTTATAAACGCTGGGAAGAGTATTTCTCCTTAGTCTGAATCCGAATGTAGTGCTCGAGGAGTTCATAATAACAAGTTCATTGTTCTTTAGTTGATTTTCCCATTCAGCTTTCGCCTGCGAGATATTCCACTCTTTACGTTTTACTATATTATTTGTTGGAGTTGGAACATAATCAGATTTTGTCTTTCCCATTTGAATTTGAGCCATAAGCAACGGACTCGGCGAATCCAAAATGTAAGATCCTCTTCGTATAAGCTTGGGTGTATTTTCACTTATTTCACTGACTTTCGATACCTGATTGGAATCGGTCGACGGATTTAAATCTTTTTCAAAGACGGTAATGATGTCCAAAGTTTTAGGTACTTGCAGTTTTTTCAATTGTTCTTGATACGTTGATGTCTCCGTCGATTCATTTAGATATTGATTCAAATCTGTACTCAGGCTTGTTGTATCAGAACTGGTATTATTTTCTGCTTCGGCTTCGTTATGATGCGCATTTTCTTCATCCGATATCGATTTCCAAGTCCTATCAGAAGTTATGTTGCATGAATCGTTCGGGTCTTTGGTACCTACTGTTTCCAAGTTTTCTACTTCCATCGGATGGTCCGTGGAAATTATACCATTAGACGTTAAATCTAAAGGATCGCATTCAATTTCCGAATTGAATGAATCGTCTACATTTGAAATGAAGGATTCATCGTTTTTTTCTTTGGTCTCTTTAGTTAAATTAAAAGCTTTTAATCTTTTTTCCACTTCCGTTGCTAGTTGCTTGTAGAATTTCATTTCCTCCCTTAAATCTTGGGTCATCTATAATGTAGAGATATCGAATTCATTTATATATTATATAACTTCT
Source organism: Euceroptres primus (assembly GCA_037177015.1). NCBI lineage: Eukaryota > Metazoa > Arthropoda > Insecta > Hymenoptera > Figitidae > Euceroptres > Euceroptres primus. The sequence goes on from JBAGKK010514468.1 coordinate 7,732, forward strand.
TAGGGTTAAAACAGATTTTTTTAATTGAATCTTTTTTTTATAACTTGTTATTTTTACGAAACACTCCTCTGACTATTTACTTATTATAGAAACAGGAAATTGTGAAACTTAGATTCTTTATAAAACGGAAAATAAATTATTTTCAATAAAGAACTCATGAGCTTGGAAAATTGTAAAATTGTCCAATGCTTACAATCATTCAACTTTTAATTGGCCCAACATCTTTATTTTTGCCTTCTAATGCTTGAATTTTCAGCCTGCCTTGTACATTACCTACTAGTGTTTAAGTTATATTTCAGACCTTATGAAGAATGAAGATGTTACTTGGTTTCTGGCCTTTGGTCGTGTAAGGTTATATGGAAAATAAATAAAGAAGTCCTTATTATTTTTTCTCCGAAACGTCAATGCATTTCGCCATGAATCATGGCCTCATCAGGACTGTAACAAACATGGAGGAATGACAGTTTTTTCACATAGCTACCTTAGTAAAAGTTATTATAGAAGGAAGAATATCGGACGCTTACCACAGTGACATCTCAAAAAATCGTTATAGAGTACATTTTATCGTTGAATGAGGATAAGAAACTGTTGAAGTTCGAAAGATTTTTTTCATTATCGATTACATTTCAACGTTAAATGGAGATAAAAACTGTTGAAGTTTACAGGAAATTAAATCGAAGTATAAAATGAGGTTCTATTAAAAACTGTTGAAGGGTAGTTACAATTTAAAATATAAGATTTCTTGAAAATATTTTAGTTTTTGAATTCCTGAGTGATACTTTGAGTTACTATAGAGTTTAACTATTGTTTATTTATTATAAATTATCAAGGTTTTCAAAAAATGTAGCAGGACCACATGTTTGTGGCCTGCTCCAAACAAATTTAGGGTAGGAACTAAAGACCTAAAGAAAATGGAAAATTTCTTAACTTACTACAACTTCTGGAAAGTTTCAATAATATCGTGGTGAATTACGTCGAGATTGTCAGTGTCGGATCTAAAATTAACTGTACCCTCATTCCTTACAATATTAATCATTTCCAAAATATTTTGTTTGTCCAATATAAACCATATTTATGTCTTTACAGCATATTTTATAAATATGTAATATGTAATAATATGTAAAAAATTAAATATTTCTCTTGCCTTTACAATTAAAAATAAACTTTCTGATATTCTTCTACCATCTATTAAAGATAAAATACCAAAATTTCAAAAAACAGACCTCATTTATAAAATATGCTGTAAAGACTGTCATATGGTTTATATTGGACAAACAAAACGTCCACTTAAGACTAGAATCTCGGAACACCGATTTACTCAGAATAATAAAAAAACTAGTACTGCCTTATGTAAACATTCTACAACTTTTGATCATGAATTTGACTTTACCTTCAAAAATGTTAAAATTCTTGGGAAAGAAAGTAATTATCATAATAGAAATATTTGGAAATGATTAATATTGTAAGGAATGAGGGTACCGTTAATTTTAGATCCGACACTGACAATCTCGGCGTAATTTACCACGATATTATTGAAACTTTCCAGAAGTTGTAGTAGGTTAAGAAATTTTCCATTTTCTTTAGGTCTTTAGTTCCTACCCTAAATTTGTTTGGAGCAGGCCGCAAACTTGTGGTCCTGCTAAATTTTTTCAAAACCTTGATAATTTATAATAAATAAACAATAGTTAAACTCTATAGTAACTCAAAGTATCACTCAGAAATTCAAAAACTAAAATATTTTCAAGAAATCTTATATTTTAAATTGTAACTACCCTTCAACAGTTTTTAACATAACCTCATGTTATACTTCGGTTTAATCAATAGTATCCTACTTAGGACTTATATTTCTTCTAGTAAGTTATACTATAATAAAATAATAACTTGGATCTAAGATTGAACGTTGCATCCATTTTCCATATTTTATTTGTTTTCATAAGTGTAAATTTCCTGTTAAGTTCAACAGATTTTATCTCCATTCAACGTTGAAATGTAATCGATAATGAAAAAATCTTTCGAACTTCAACAGTTTCTTATCCTTATTCAACGATAAAATGTACTCTATAACGATTTTTTGAGATGTCACTGTGGTAAGCGTCCGATATTCTTCCTTCTATAATAACTTTTACTAAGGTAGCTATATGAAAAAACTGTCATTCCTCCATGCTTGTTACAGTCCTGATGAGGCCATTATTCATGGCGAAATGCATTGACGTTTCGGAGAAAAAAAATAAGGACTTCTTTATTTATTTTCCATATAACCTTACACGACCAAAGGCCAAAAACAAAGTAACATCTTTATTACCTACTAGTTTTTGATTTTTATTTTTCAAGCGAGATCTAATTGTAACTACCGTAGAATCACCTAACTTCGACATCTATTTTTCTGGGATTTATAATAATTTTTTTCATACAAAACTACCTTTTCACATGATTTCAGGCTTTGGGCTTTTAACTTATGTTACTTTTACACCGTCCAAGTATCTGGAAACAAAGAAAAATGGGTGTCCGAAGTTTGTGTCATTGTCCGAATTTAGGTGATTATACGGTTCTTGCTTAAGTAACACAAACCAAAAACCTGATTACCTTTTTTTTTAAACGGAATCTACATAAATTTTTATGTCAGTGTTGGGTCATTACTGACACACATGGGGGAGGACCCCGATGGAATCTCCCCTCGTTCAACAGGTATGTATGAGAATTCGATGGAGCGGCAAGTCGCGTCAGGATCAAATTCTAACAAAAGTTTTTAGTGGGGAACTAGGTTCGAGAATACAAGAAAAAACTCACTATTAACTGATAACTCCTCGTTTTATTGAGGTGTGCAAGGTACAGTCGGTAGGAGGTGAATACAGAGAAGGAACGACATGTCGACTGCACTAAACTTCGTTGGAGTATTCCGGAGGACTCCATTTCGGCAACGATCGGTCCGCCTTATATGCACGCGAAGATTCTTTTCTATTGTGAGACGTGGAAAATCGGTCCGCACCTAGCGATCAGCAGGTGAACCTACTATGACACGGTACAATTCTCTGCGGTCAGCGACCTTGGTTTACACTCGCTTAAATACATATTACGGTTTCGATGCTTGCGTTTGAATGTACAAAATTGATAAATGCGGTATTAAATTAAATAATATAATTTGTCGGATGTCAAAATTCTTAACTCTTAATCACTTAAGACCGTCTACAGACGGTCATCGCTTCTTTCGATTTTCTCGAATTTCCATGTAATAAGCTTAAAATTCTACAAAATAAATATGTGGATTGGGTCAAAGTGGAGTATTCCGCATTTCGTAAGGTGGTTATAAGTAATCGTAAACTCAATAGAAGCCGAAAAAACTACAAAAATTAAAAAAAACTTTTATTGTAGAAAACAGTAAAAAATTGACCATATATTATTCCTGAATTTTTTAACAATTTTTAGAAAATGGAAAAAAGGTCTGGTAGCTAAAGGGTTAAGAGATCTGTGAAATCCGGTTTTTTAAAAGTTATTAAATTTTTGTTAAATTAAGTACACTACCGGCAGAAAATTTGGGTACATTTGGATTGACCGTTTGAAAAAGCATGCTTCACTTCAAAAGCTAATATCTCGACTGTCTCGAAGAAAACTGTCTTAACAAAGATTTCCGGAAACAGAGTGTATCAACTATATTCTAATTCGCTACAGTGTCGTATCTCCATTTACTAATACACAGAGATACGACACTCTAGCGAAGTAGAATATAGTTGATACACTCTGTAATCGGAAATCTTTGTTAAGACAATTTTCTTCGGGACAGTCGATTTGTGGAGAAATTGAATATACGATTTTCAAACGTGAACTGTTGAAAGTTTAGAAAACTTTTCGTCCAGTGCGCATTTATCTAAATCATTTTAATAAACGAGTCGAAAAATATTTGCCTTAAAAGACACAAGTTTTTTCTACGCCAAATTTAGAAAAGTGTTCTGAAAAAAATTTATCAAAATCATAAAATCAAAAGCAAATCCTACTCTTTAAATCGAAACCAAAAACATAAATAAATATTAACTAATTACCGAGTAACCATAAAAAATATTTAGTCGTGCAATAGAAATTTTTGGGAAACCAAAAGTACGAAATTTGTCGATCGCGTTCAATTGGCATCGTTTGTAATCTCGAATTTCATCACATATACTCGTGGTTTTGGATTTGACGTACCTAACCATCAATAATCTTAAAGCAAATAAATTTGGTATATTTAAAACATTTTTTGTAAATTTTAAATAATTTTATTGTAGCAAAACTGTTTAAAATAAACCAAATTTATTTACTTTAAGATTATTGATGGTTAGGTATGTCAAGTGAAAACGGCGCTCCCTTGCAAGGGAGTACACGCAATGAAATTCGAGGTTACACACGATGACAATAATAATTGAACGCGATCGACAGACCTCGTACTTTCGGCTTCCCAAAAATTTCTATTGCACGACTAAATATTTTTTATGATTACTCAGCATTAGTTAATGTTTATTTATGTTCTTGATCTAGATTTAAAGAGTAGGATTTGTTCTTGATTTTATGATTTTGCCAAATTTTTGGGAACACTTTTCTAAAGGACCCCGCACCAAATACATGGTAAAAAAGGTCCCGGTGGAATTTTCAAAGTTTTTGATATTTTTTAGTTCATGCTCTTCTGATCAAAAAATTCTTATCGCAAAAACTTAAATTATGAACAGTTTTTGCGCTACGACGATTTAAAAGTCAGATTTTGGTACATATTTTTACCTGTGGAGTGGAATATATCACAGACTTTTTTTTCCACAGTTTGCATTGCTCTCGTGCAAGTTTATGTAGAAAAAGAATTGCACGGACGAACAATGCGATGTTATCGCGTTGGAAGTGATAAGCGCTAAGCGTTTGAGCGATGCGCTAAGCGCTTAGGCAACGCGCAAAGCGTTCATATAATTGCATGTTATCGAACTTCAAACGCGAAATTTGATTCCTATTATCAAGAGGCGTTTGGTTGTCTGAATCGGTGATACAAATAGCTAATTCACAAACGCATGACAAACGCTACTTGCGATTGAAAGATTGCATCCCAAGTTCGTCGCAAAACGCTTAAGTTGAATAGCCAGACAAAAGAATCGATACCCAGCGTTGCAATTGGGCACTGAATAACCAGTTTATGTCTCCACTCTAAAGTACCTAATAAACTCCCAGCGTTGACTTTAACTTCAACGCTAAGCGTAAAAGGTAAGTATGTTACGTAGATGTCCACCAAGTAAGTAAGTATGTAGTTTATGTCAACCACTCTAAAGTACCTTTTATAGAATTCTCTGTACATAGATGTCCACCGAGTAAGTAAGTATGTGGTTTATGCCCACCACTCTAAAGTACCTTTTACAGAATTCTCCTTTCGTGCCAACGCTTCCATCCTACCTTCAACGCTAAGCGTTTAAGAAAAGCACTCAGACAACATACTAATCTCCCAGCGTTGCTGTTTGGCTTTGATTCGCCAGTTTAAGTCAAGCAGTCTAAAACACTTTATAAGGAGTGCTTATCTCGTTCCAACGCTCCGACTTTAACTTCAACGCTAAGTATGTACGTACATCACAAAATCAACCCCCAGCGGTGCCGTTTTCGTAATCATAAATAAATACAACCTGGGGTGGTTGCTGGAGAGCTTGATGAGTGGCTCGTGTCGGAGCGATGTTGTGAGACGAGTGTGTCGTTTGAATGAGCACGTGACTTCTAGATTGATCTAAAATCTATCTCTTCTTCTACACATTCTTTACCTTACCCTTGTAACTTACCCTTGCAACTAGGCTAGAACCGAATGAGTTACGCTTACCCGGAAATGGATTTGGCTTAATGGTATAATAATAATAAATTATAAATAAATGCAAGTGAAAGCAAAATATTGCAAGCGGCTGCATTAATGACAAATGCTTAGAAGTGAATTAATGTATTTGTAAGTGATTTCGATATGATTTCAAGTAATTGCGAACTGCATTCAGATAATTGCAAATAA
>JBAGKK010514479.1:0-13719 GCA_037177015.1 Euceroptres primus
AAGTGTCACACCAGCTTGACTATAAATTATAACAAAATATTGCTCAAAATTAACCCCTCTACTTTTGTATTTACTTTTACATCAAATATTCTGCCAAACCTACAAAAATACTAGTAAGCTCAAATAACTCCAAAACTTTTAAAATTTCTAATTAAAATAGATTTTTTCATTTCAGAAAATTTTAACTACAAATAATATCAATATTTCAATATTGTAAATGCTAAAGTTTACTTCTTTACCTGCTTCTGAACTGTGTAAATGATTTGAGTTTTCTGAATCACTCTGAAAATGATCTGCTCCGAAATCTGGCACCTTTTCGGGTAATTGTTCAATTTCTTGGATATTGTCGTCTTCAATATCGTCTAAAAGAAAACAGTGGTATAATACAAAATTAGGTATTTCATACACCGCAAGTACAAATTCTATTAGACTTTTCATTTCTCCTCCTTCTAAAATTGAAATGTGTTGACAGATCGAAAAAAATGTCTCATTCTAATATTGTTTGCCCAATTTTGAGATTAGGACCGGGAGTTCGTCAGCCTTAATAAAACAGCTTCAGTAAATTTTCAACGCAGTAGATAGAGATAGTGTATAATTCTAAATCAGTTAATTAACTATTTTTAGAACTTAAAAATTATAATAATGTGATTTTTATAACTCACCATGCTCTTTATTACTATCGTCGTATCTCGAATCTTTAATTGTACTTCTTACAACTTCACTAATAGCACGATGTTTTTTTACCCTTAAACGTAATTTATTACCCGCACGTCGTTTCTTATTCGAATCAGCCATTATTACTTAATTCGTTGAATCTTTTAAATATACGTGCAGTGGAACCTCGCTCGTGTCGCCCTCGTTCGTGTCGCAGTCGCCTTCGTGTTGTGGTCACGTAACGCCTCATAACCTCGCTCGTGTCGCGGAAGTGACGGCAAAAATCTGCGCATGCACCGCAAGCCAGTGCTGTGATTAGCAGAGATACTCTTGATACATTAGAATCAATCGCGGTACGTACACCTAAGTACGCCCCTGAAACAACCGGAAGTGACGTTTGCGACACGAAGGAGGTTCACGGACCCAAGTCCGCGACACGAACGAGGTCCCACTGTATTTTTATATAATTGTGGCGTGCTACGTATCCAGTGTCGTACTGGTAACTGGGACTTTGATGGGAATTGATGGGGACGCTCGCCTTGGGAGATGGGCATGCCAGGTATAAACCTAAACAGAATGCTAACATTCTTTCTTTTCATTAGCTTGAATTTTTATAATTAGGAATCCGGAATAACTGAAAAAATTGCAATATTCTTGGGAGATTGCGTTCCGCCTATCATATAATTAATATAGCACTTTAATTTATTTCATTTTTCTTAACTGGGACGCCCAACTGGGCCCCAGTTGGCGCCCAACTATTAACTGGGCTAAATTGGGCACATTTCCACCCGGGTATTTATATTTTCAGCTAAAGTCATAAACTTCTTCTTTCTAACTCGTGAAAATCGTAGAAAAAAGATTATGTACAGCTACAGTCACTCTTCAAACTTGCACCAGTGAAGGAGGAATTAGCTCTAAGTTCAGTAATCATTTTAGAAGCACAAGCTGCGATATCTAGTGGAGATTTTGTAATTTCATTTAGAGATTTTTGAGGATAATCACTTGATGAAACTGCATCTTTTGCGTTATTCAAATTTATAGATCCATTTGGTTCTACTTTAATGCTTTGTTCATCTGTAATTAAAGGAACAGATCTGACAATATTATGGGTTTTATTTATATGACGTTTTAAAGAACTAAACAGGTTAAATGTCTTTCTATAACCCCCCTGGCCGCATGGATAACCATAATTCTGAGCTTTACTAACTTTGATAGAATGCTTAATGCGTAGATGTATAGAGTTGTACCCCCTACCCCCAATATCAAGAAACAGTTGAATTCATGCAAAAAGACAATTTTTTAAAAAAATAGTTGAACCTTGAATTCTCAAAAAATGAAATTTCTACTAAAAGAGATGAATTTTCAAACCGAAAAGATGAATATTCATCAAAATATTTGATTCAATTTTCAACGAAGATCAATTTTCAATTAAAAAATCAATTTTGAACCAAGAAGATTAATTTTCTGTCAAAAGACGAATTTTTATCAAAATAGTCACATTTTCGACCAAAGAAATGATTTTTTAAGTAAGTGATGAATCTTCAACCAACCAATTGCATTTTTAACCAAAAAGGTGAAATTTCTACCGAAAGAAGAATTTTCAAATATATTTTAAACTGACTCCAATTGTTAATAAAAATTTTTAAAATCTTACAAAATTAAAAAAAATTGTTTCAAAATCTTCCAGGTTTTTTACGATATTTTTATAAGTTTTAGAAATTTACTTGAAAAATTAATTTTTAAAAATAAAAAATCATTTATAATTTTACTAGGAATCTTAAGAACAGTTTTTTGTTATATCTTGAAGTCTTTCAAAATTCTTAAAAAGCTTAAAAATCTTTAAAAAATTAGTTTGCTTTAATTTTTTAAAATATTTTAAAAATTTAAAATAATTATATAATAATTATATAATGATTTTGGATGACAAATTTTCATAATAACAGACATCAAAATCCTGTAGCTCCCTGAATTTAAACAAATTTTGGAAACCATTTTTATGCTTTCGCCTCCAATCGAGACGTTAGGAAGCGTATGCTTATACAAATGATGCATTTGTGTTTCATAGATAATTTCCATCAATAAGTACTTACTCGTGATAGTGGTTCCATTTCTCTTCTCTTTAGATCTAATTTGCCGAACACTGTCAACCAAAAAACTAAAACAAGAATTTAAAGTTGCAGTTTCTTTACTGTTTTCACTGTTCTGAACTACGACGAACTATGACTGTGACGCTACCGTTGCGTTGGTGTTACGTTGCGGCTTAGCTTCATGCAGGTTAGAGTTTACCTGCTGCGCATGGTATAGTTCAATCTATCCTATATTATTATATAAAACTATAAAGAATTTGTTTTCTATAATTTTTTTCTTTACTGTAGATTATAAATTAATATTAATACTTCAATATATTGAACAATATTTGTTATTACAGATTAAAGTATAGTATTTATTTATTGATATATGGGGCATTATTTCTCAAGTGTATCCACCCCAAAAAATGAATTTCTCCGATCGGGCTTAAATTTACAAAAAGTTGAGTCCTATTAGCTGGAACTTCAGAAAAGAAAGATTAATTAGTTTGGTCAAAAACTCGCCGAGGTAGAAGGGGTGAAATTTTTGTACTTTGCGCAAAGAGCCTCTATTTCGTATATAAATATCTTTTTATGTATGGTATACACAAAATTTTGACTCAAACGTTTTCGATAGATTTTTCCCAATCTTTCAAATGAAATAAAAAATGTTGAAAAATTTAAAATTTTGCGATCATTGAAAATCAAAAATATTTTTGATTTTTCTTCTAAGTTCGACCCTTTTTTTTTCTTTTTTTTTTAACTAAAAATAAAGCTTGAGATGTTTACTTTCAGATCCTTGAATAGCAAAATGTCGTTTTTTGTTGTTTTTAAAAAATTGAATTTTAAGTAACCTGGTAAATACAAAAAAATTTTCCTATGCTCGAAAAAAAATTAGAAAATTTTTTGCATGTATAGTTTTTGATAAGAAACAATATTCTAAAAACGGAAATTCAAAAAAAAATTTCTGTTAATTTTAGAATTTTTTGAAAATTTTCAAAAATGAAAATTTTTAAATTTGGTTAATTACGCATTTTAATGTACAATTTACATGTAATGTACATAATATAATAAGTATAAATGTTATTTGTACATTAAAAATGCGCAATTAATGAAATTTAAAAAATTTCATTTTTGAAACTTTTCAAAATATTCTAAAATCAACAAATTTTTTTTTAATTTATGTTTTTAGAATATTGTTTCTTATTAAAAACTGAACATCCAAAAAATTTTCCGAATTTTGTTCGCGCATAGGAAATATTTTTTGAATTTACCAGGTTATTTAAAATTCAATTTTTCAAAAAAAAAAAACAAAAAAAACGACATTTTGCTATTTAAGGATCTGAAAGTAAGCATTTCAAGCTTAAAAAGTTCAAGTTTAAAAAAAAGAAAAAAAGGGTCGTACTTAAAAAAAAATCAAAAATATTTTTGATTTTCGAAAATGATGGCTAAATTTTAACATTTTCAAAGTTTTTTTTATTTAATTTGAAAGATTGGGAAAAAATCTATCGAAAACGTTTGGGTCAAAATTTTTTATATGCCATAAAAAGATTTTTACACTGATCGGTGAATCAAGAGCCCATGTATCGAGGACCACCTTCATGGTCGTTCACGCTTCACTGATTCTGTTCTCCGCCCCTAAGCGTCCCGCGACGGCCCCATCGCTCGGGCAGTCAGGGCCGCCAGACGTTGTTTACATCACGACTCTCTGCGCATTTACTTTTGTACGTTCAGAGACTATATACGGTCCTGAAGACTGCTCGCTCGAATAGCATTGAGTCGAGGACCGTCTACCCCCGAGCCCGGCTCTCGATCCACCGATGAGAGTAATTGCAAGTGAAAAATGAAATTCTCAAATTTAGTTTACTGGAAAATTTATGTCTAGTTTTACTTCGAATCAAATTTGAAATTGGAGGCACTCTAAAATAGACTGTCAACAAATTTAGTTCAAAATTCAATTTATTTATTTGAAGGTGCAAACTGACATTTTCAAATTTAGTTTACTGGAAAATTGTTGCTTAGTTTTACTTTGAATCAAGTTTCAAATTTGAAGCAATCTAAAACTGAAGTGCCAACTAATTTGGTTAAAAATTCAGATTATTGAAGATAAAAACTGGCATTTTTAAATTTACATTACTGGAAAATTGTTGCCTAGTTTTACTTTGAATCAAGTTTCAAATTTTAGTTTTTCTAAAATGGACTGCAACAAATTTAGTTTAAGATTCAATTTATTTCAAGGTGTATACTAACATTTTCAAATTTAATTTACTGGAAAATTGAAAACAATCTTGAATCAAGTTCCAAAATTGAAGTTTTATAAAATTGTAAGCTTCCAAAATTGGTTCACGATTCAGATGGAAAAATATAAATTGAAAAATCAATTTATATTGAAAAATGTTCTATCAAATTGTCAATACTTGATTGTTTACAAATTAAATTCTTTGGAATTGAATTCCATTGAAGGTTCAAGTTTTAAATTGAACCTATTTGATTGAGAAATTTCAATAGTACCCAATTTAGCTTGAAACAGTTTAAAATTCCGTGGACTTGACATTTAAATAACTCAAAATTAGAAACTAAATTTTAATTTGAATAAAACAATCCGGGTGACGTTAATTACAACGACGTTCCTGATGTGAAGTCACCGTTCGCGTTACAATATGCGCTTTCACCGGAGTTTATTGATTTTTAAAATACTGAAGTCAGGAACTAACGGCTACAATGAACTGTCGTGTCCCTCGATGAATGGTATAATCATGCGTGGGCGCAAAGCGTTGATATGACCATTTCCGACTCTCGTAGGAGTCAAAAACCCATCAAAGTTCAAAGAACTTATTCCACACTCATCCAAAAATTCCAATTACAAATAAATTAATAAAATAAATTAAATCAGAAATTAAGTCCTTTTTTTCTAGTAACATTTCTTTTATTAGACGTACAATGTCGTTTTATTTCGTTGCAAGTATTAAACAAACGAGTGCAAGATTAGCTTAAAAAAATATTCAGACTGCTTTCAGTGCAGAATTATCAGAGTTGAAAATTATCTTGTGCGATTTTAACTGAGGTGCGTGTCGCTAAGGCAAGTGTTCTATTTTTTGATTCTTTTAAGTACACGTTATATTTCTATGAGATTCATTTAGTTTCAGGTCTTCGTCACGGAGCGAAATTTGGTTTTCCGTCGTAAGTACATCCAGATCTTTGCACAATCTGAGTTGCTGCCCAAATGCCACATTTGATACAGATTTCTAAACTCCGGCCTTGGATATACTGCGCCAAAAATCCTGGTGAAGAAAAGGCGAATTAGACGTTAGACTTAAAAAAAATGAAGAATTAAAAGAAAATTTTTTACCTCCAACGAAAGCATCGCCAGCGCCGTTTGTATCGACTAGTTTCTCTTCAGGAAGTTTGGTCACCGGAAATTCGGAAATAGTATTATCTTTAGCTAAAATAACCGGACCAGAACCCTGAGTGATAACAACGATTCTTTTCCTCTTGGTGTTGATTTTCTCCATGTTGGAGATTTTTAGAGCAATTTCCTTTTGGTCCATCGTCTCCAAACCGTTTGCCTTCGAGAACGCTTCGGCCTCGGTTTCATTTCCAAAAAGAATGTCAACGTAGGGCAAGGCTGCCCTCATTGGTTTTTTGTAAAGATCACATAAAAAGGGAGCGCTCAAGTTCATCGAAAAGACCTTGTCCTCCTCGAAAGCGTGTTTGGCCACGGCTTGAATTGTTTCCGGACTGACTGTCAAGAAAAATCCCTAGAGTATAGAATTGAGAATTCTCACATTGAAGATCGTTGCTTAGGAAACGGTTGTGGATGGAAAATTCTTTAAATTTCTATTTTCCATTGAAAATGAGATTGGTTTCGTAATTGGAATTGACACTTTCAAATTTAGTTTACTGGAAGATTTTTGCTTAGTTTTATGAGTCAAGTTTCAAACTTGATGCTTTAGAAATTCGAGCGCTTTCAAAAGTTCAAGATTTAATTCAATTGAAATGATACAACAAATGATATTTTCAAATTTAGTTTACTGGAAAATTGTTGCTTGATTTTACTTTGAATCAAGTTTCAAATTTGAAGCTTTCTAAAATAGACTGGCAGCAAATTTAGTTCAAAATTCAATTTATTTGAAAGTGAAAACTGACATTTTTAAATTTAGTTTATTGGAAAAATTTTGCTTAAATTTTGAAGTCAAGTTTCAAACTTGATGGTTTTAAAATTCCAGCGATTCCAAAAGTTCAACATTCAATTTAATAGCAACTGCTAAAATGACATTTTAAATTTAGTTTACATACTTGAAAATTGTGTCAAGTTTCAAATTCTAGATTTTCGAAATTCCAGCGTTTACAAAAGTCAAAAATCTAATTCAAAAATTTTAAAATGCAAACTGACATTTTCAAATTTAGTTTACTGGAAAATTGTTGCCTAATTTTACTTTGAATCAAGTTTCAACTTTGAGCTATCTAAAATGGATTGGCAGCAAATTTAGTTAAAAATTCTATTTATTTGAAGGTGAAAACTGACATTTTTAAATTAAGTTTACTAAAAAAATTTTGCTTAGATTTATGAGTCAAGTTTCAAACTTGATGGTTTAGAAATTCGTGCGCTTTCAATTAAAAGAGCACAAATGATATTTTCAAATTTAGTTTACTGGAAAATTGTCAAATTTCAAATTTTAGATTTCAAAATGTTGCCTTATTTTACTTTAAATCTAAAATTAAATGCCAACTAATTTGGTTTTAGATTCAATTTATTTGAAGGAGCAAATTGACATTTTCAAATTTAGATTACTGGCAATATTTGCTTAGTATTATAAGTCAAGTTTCAAATTTGATGGTTTTGAAATTCCAGCGCTTTCAAAAGTTCAAAATTCAATTTAATTGCAAGTGCAAAAATGACATTTTCAAATTTAGTTTACTTGAAAATTGTGTCAAGTTTCAAATTCTAGATTTTCGAAACTCCAGCATTTACAAAAGTTCAAAATCTAATTAAAAAAATTGAAAATGCGAACTGACATTTCCAAATTTAGTTTACTGGAAAATTATGTCAAATTTCAAATTGTTGCCTAATTTTACTTTGAATCTAAAACTACATGCCAACAAATTTGGTTTCAGATTCAATTTATTTGAAGAAGAAAATTGACATTTTCAAATTTAGATTATGTACTGGCAAATTTTGGCTTAGTTTTATAAGTCAAGTTTCAAACTTGATGGTTTCGAAATTTCAGCGGATTCAAAAGTTCAAGATTCAATTTAATTGCAAGTGCGGAAATGACATTTTCAAATTTAGTTTACTTGAAAATTGTTGCCTAATTTTACTTCGAATAAAGTTTCAAATTTGAGTCTTTCTAAAATGAACTGGCAACAAATTTAGCTCAAAATGCAATTTATTTGAAGGTGCAAACTGACATTTTTAAATTTATTTTACTGAAAAATTGTTGCCTAGTTTTACATTGAATCAAATTTGAAATTTGAGGCTTCTTAAACTGGAATGCCAACCAATTTGGCTTAAAATTCAATTTATTTCAAGGTGCAAACTAATATTTTAAAATTTAGTTTACTGTAAAATTTTTGCTTAGTTTTATAAGTCAAATTTAAAATTAGATTGATTTGAAGTTCGAGCGCTTTCAAAGGTTCAAAATTCTATTTAATTGCAAGTGCAAAAATTACATTTTCAAATTTAATTGACTGGACAATTTATGCCTAGTTTTCCTTCGAATCAAGTTTCAAATTTAAGGCTCTCTAGAATCGACTGCCAACAAATTCGGTTTAAGATTCAATTTATTTCAAGGTGCAAATTGATATTTTTAAATTTAGTTTACTGGAAAATTGTTGCCTAGTTTTACTTTGAATCAAGTTTCAAATTTGAAGTTTCTTAAACTGGAGTGCCAACAAATTTAGTTCAAAATTCAATTTATTTCAAGGTGCAAACTGACATTTTCAAATTTAGTTTATTGGAAAATGTATTGAATCATATTACAAATTTGAGGCTTTCTAAAAAGGACTGCCAAAAAATTTAGTTTAAAATTCAAATCCTTTCAAGATGCAAACTGAGATTTTCAAATTTAGTTTATACTGGCAAATTTTTGCTTAGTTTTATAAGTTAAGTTTTAAACTTGATGGTTTCGAAATTCGAGCGCTTTCAAAAGTTCAAGATTGAATTTAATTGCAAGAGCAAAAATGATATTTACAAATTTAGTTTACTTGAAAATTATGTCAAGTTTCAAATTCTAGATTTTCGAAACTCCATCGTTTACCAAAGTACAAAAACCAATTCAAACAATTGAATATGCAAGCTGAAATTTTCAAATTTAGTTTACTGGAAAATTGTTGCCTAATTTTACTTTGAATCAAGTTTCAAATTTGAGGCTTCTTAAACTGGATTGCCAACAAATGTGGTTCAAAATTCAATTTATTGAAGGTGAAAACTGACTTTTTCAAATTTAGTTTACTGGAAAATTAATGCCTAGTTTTTTTTAGGCTAGTTTCAAATTTGACTTAAGATTCAATATATTTCAAGGATTTCAAGGTGCTGATATTTTCAAATTTAGTTTACGGGAAAATTGTTGTCTAGTATTTCTTTGAATCAAGTTTCAAATTTGAGGCTTTCTAAAATGGACTGCCAACAAATTTGGATTAAAATTCGATTTATTTCTAGCTGCAAACTGATATTTTCAAATTTAGTTCACTTAAAAATTGAAAACATACTTGAATCAAGTTCCAAATTTGATTTAGAAAATCGCAAGCTTTTATATTTGGTTCAAGATTCAAATCTAAATATAAACCCGATTGCTTTCGAATTTGAATAAATGAAATTTCGAGTGTTTCCGAATTTTTTGTTTTAATATTAGAAAGAAAGAAATCTTCCATCGAACTTTTGGATTAGAGTCGAGACTTACAGAGACGTAGAAAAATTGAGCTGTATTGATAAGTTTTTTGTTTTCCGGATCCTCAATATGAGAAGGGGAGAAACAATTAGCAGCCGCTAAATTAGCACATAAAGAACGTTCCTTGCCAGTAATTAAAACGGCGCAAGTCCCAGTTTGTTCCTTTTCGGTGTATTGGTACCGAACGTTCAGTCCATTTTCTCGGGCTCGGTCTTCCAAAATTTTGGAATATTTGTCTTTTCCCACGCAACCCATATAGATGCAAACGTAGGGTTTTTCCAAAAACCACTGCAAAATTTAGAGTCAAATTTAGTTGAAATATTAAAAATATTATTATTGAAATTTAGTTGAGATATTTTTTTGGAAATTAATATTTTACTGGATCCAAGAAAATAAAATATTCTATAAGCAAATTTCCGAAAATTAACATTTACATTTCACAAGTAAATTTGAAATTCGAGAGCTTTTCAAATTTAAATTTCATTTCTTGTAAAACAATTCTCATTAATAGAACCTATTTTATATTATCTAACAAGTTAATTCTTGAAGAGAAGACTTATCTTTTTATAATGTGACCTCAAACTTATCTCCTGCAAATAAGTGATGATATTGCATGAATTGCACAAAACTCCAGACTTGATTTCTAATGGATTAATTGACATTAAAATGTGAATTGCACTGTTTTAAGAATTTCATTTTCGACTGTGCTATGGTTCCAAAAAATTAGAAATAAAAATTTGAAATGAAAGGGGATAAGACTCACTTGTGCTACTCTCATAGAATTTTGAACAGCACCTCCTGCTATAAAATCCGCTTTATACTGTTCAATCAATTCATCGTAAAGAGGCTTGTGAAAATCCTCAGCAAGAATCGCATCGTTGGATTTTAGGTTGTATTTTGTTAAAAAATCCTGATCCACAGTCGCAGAAATATCGAGAAGCGGATTTCCTATTCCTAGCAGAAGATCTTCCCTACAATGGTTTAAGATTTTTAAAATCCTTCAAGAAATATCCAGATATCTTAGAATCCTTTTCATTCCGATAGATATAATTTTTGTTCGGTTTTTAAATTTATTTTCAAGAAAAGAAATCAAGCAAAATTCAGGGATCACAGCTGTTGAGTAATTCAATTTTAGGGCAACTAGGGGGACATATTTTCAAAAAAGGGGGATTTTTTTTAGAAAAGGGGAAATTTTTTTAATAAAAAATACCAGGGGAATGAATAAATATTAATAAATGGAATGTTTTATAAAAAATCTCACATTTTATTAACAAATAAAATTACGTCTTACACTTATAAGATTAAATTAAGTTTTTTAAATAGCGATAAAAAATTTGCAAACTATATTTAAAACTTTATTTTTAAATAATAGAAAAATTAATTAATGATAATTGACAGCAATCGCCATTTTTGAATATAATAAATTTCTATTTATGATAATTCTTAAAGAAAAAAAAACTTGAACAAACTGCGAAAAAAGGGGGAAAAGGGAAAAGAGGGGGGAAGCGATCATATTAGGGGGAAAAAAGGGAGTATAGGGAGAAAAAGGAAGAATAGGGGGAAAAAGGGGAATGATTGTGATCGATGAGAATTAAAATTATTTAAATTAATTTTGTTTCAAAAATTTAAAAATAATTCCCGCTATTTCGAATTCGCTTTCAAACTTTATTTTTTATTTAATTTTGGAAACTAAATAATTAATTCTACACAATTTCTTTTAAAATAAAAAAATACTCATTCAGAAATATGATTTTATTGTAATTTATTTTTATTTACTTCAGTTGATCCTTTTTTTCGATTTCCTAACCTTATTCTATTTAGACCAATCGACGACTTTTACCCGATTTTTTATAGTTTTTCACCACAAAATATTATTAAAAAACACAAAAATGAGCTTAATTATCGTTTAAATTCAATTTTTAAAGTCAATAAGAATCACGAGGTGATATAACCTAAAATCACAATGTTATACCATGCAAATTGAAACTGTTTACGTTGTCAATGTAATAATAAATGAAGGTCGAGTGAATGAAAATGCATTCACAATGCAAACTCCACAAGAAAAACAAAAAAAATTAAAAAAAAAAACAAGAAAATAACGATCTGGAACAAAAGATTTAAAATTGCGAAGTGTACATCGTGTAGCGTGAATTATAATTGAAAAGAAGAAATGAAAAAAAAATACCTCAAGTTTCCTGCCATTTCACACACTTTTTGTAAATTTCCGAGTGATGAAAAATTAGAAACACATTCGATGAAAACGTCGTGGAGACTGTAAAGAAAACGGAAGCGAATGCACATAAATGATGCGAACGAAGGTCGCAGACGACTTTACCCACACAAACATTTGTTGGATCATGCCACACAAAGAAAAATTACAGCCAATGGCGTCATTGTCAGCTGATCTCAAAGCTAGTCAAAAATTAAAAATGGCGGACCATTCATAAGAAAGTGTCTGAGTTTGGTTCGTTTAAAAATAGTTCTGCTCTTTTGACCGATTTTTTAAAATAAAAAAAACTTCTAAATAAGGTTATAAAGATTAATGACTTTTATAAATAAGGTTTTGATGTTTTCCTTTTTTTACTTATTTTATAATGAGTTCTTGCGCATTGTTCTGGAATTACAGAATCGCGCGAAATCAGTCTTGCAGGAAGTAGTTTATACATACTAACACTTTCAAATATTGGCAAGGGGTCCGAGAGGACGAGGAAAGCTGAACTCGGAGCTCAGCAACAAAGTGCGCAATAGTGACGCAGTAGGCTGCGCGTCGGTTCGTATCAGTTCGTTTTTTGTGTTTTGATTATGCGTTTTAATAATTCATAAATAATAACTAAATCAAACTTAACAGCAAAGAATACGTTAAATTAAACTTATATTTAGAAAATATTTTTTACTTGTGACAAAAATCAAATAGTTCATACGACCCTGGCTTGTTGACGTTTAGAATCACCCGTTTTAGTGCCAAGGCCATTGAGACAACCCCCGAAGCCGGCACAAAACCGCGCGTTCAGTGTATATATAAAACCAAATTGAAACAACGGATTTTGAACTCATTAATTCAAATATAAAAACACAAAAACAAAAGAGATTTCATTCTGCTAAAACAACTTTACTACTGATTAAAACTAAAACAGGTGTCGGATTTGTTATTTTTGATAAAGTATCTACCGAGAAAGGAGGCTAGACGAGACATACGAGGCAAAGCTTGACACACCCGTTTTTTATCCAGAAAAAGCAAAATCTATTCATTCATTTTCATATTTCGGGTGCCCCGCTTTACCCCACAAAACCTCATTTTATGGTATTTTGAGGACAGTGACGAGATAAAATTCTTGGATCGTCGCAAGATCAGAAGCAAAATCATTTGCCAAAAATGTTTTCATTAATCAAGAACAAAAGTTAGAGGCTCAAAGACGATCAGATAGCGGCCAATTCAGAACTTTTCTTCAGTCAATTTAATTCTGATGGTAAATATCAGTTCCCAGGAATAAAAAGCATTTGAATCGTTCTGGGAGACCTTGCTGAATCGGAAGTTTTAAAAGGAAATTTTCCATTGCCTCCGATTGTCCGATGGAAAAGGATTTCAAATTTAATGTTTTATTTACTTATTAATCATATTTTACGAATATGCTCTCTATTTGCTCAAAATGGAAAAGCGTAATTGAACCTTAAAAATTTCGCTCAAATAAAAAAAAATCTTAATCGGAACTTTCTTATTAACAATTTCAGAATCGGAGTCGCCCAGGAAACAAAAATCCATTCATTTGCATTTGAATCGGTCTCAGGCCCTTCTGAATTGCGCATCTGTCCATGCAACTTTTGACGATTATTTTAATCATTAATTTTTTTTCACAGGCTTAGGTTAGAGTTTAGAATAGGGGCGTCACTTCTGTTTTGACTGAAAAATTTTTTCCCGACAACAAACTATTAAAATCTTTAATTGAACAATACATGAAGCGATTTGATTTTTTTATATTAATAATATAATCAGCTGCCACTTGAGACGAGGACGCCATCTTGACGCCCTCATTCTAAGGGACCGTCCATAAAGGACGTCCGCTAATTTTTTATAAAACTAGAGTGACCCCTCCCTTATGTCACACATGGTCACA
>JBAGKK010514490.1:0-13719 GCA_037177015.1 Euceroptres primus
GTTAGACGTTAAAAATGAAAAACTAGGGAACCCGGCGGCGTTTCACCGATTTGAATGAAACCTTTTGCATTGTGTTGTTAAAGATGTGCAATGAAAAGTTTAAAAAAATATTTTGCCACCAATTTTTATTTATGTGTTTAAACAAAGATTTCTGTGAAATAGTCTTTTTGACGTTAAGCTTGGAAAGGGTGTATCGAACAGAAATGATTTTTTAAAATAAAAATAGTACTTATAATTTACAATAAGAATGCTGGTATGAATTTTTCCTCTGCGGGTCATACTTTCTAAATAATCAACCCTCAAAGTAGGGGGTGAGTTTCACTTCGCGGGTGGCACACTCCTTCCAGGGCTGATATCTTGAAACAAGATGGTTTGTTGAGAAAAATGTATAAGACTTAAATTGTACAACGGAAAATTTTGCATAATTTCAGTTATATACATTTTTATCCAAAAACGACCACCTTTCGAGATGTGAGCTACGTAAGGAGCGTGCCACCTGCGCGGTACAAGTCACCTCCCACACTGAGGGGTGATTACTCAGAAAGTATGACTCGCAGAGGAGAAATTCATACCAGGATTCTTATTGTAAATTATAAGTACTATTTTTCTAAAAAAAATCATTTCTTTTCGATGTACCCTTTCCAAGATAAACGTCAAAAAGTCTATTTTACAGAAATTTTTGTTTAAACAAATAAATAACAATTGGCGGGAAAATATTTTTTAAAACTTTTCATTGCATATATTTAGCAACACAATGCAAAAGGTTTCATTGAAATCGGTGGAACGCTGCCGGGTTTCCAAATGCTTCATCATTGCTTCTACTTAACAACATTGCATTTAAAACCTGTTTGTAGTAAAGTCCCATGTTTTTCTTGTTTTTTTTGTTGCATAGTTTGAATTCGTCATGTTGAATTATTGTATAACTATTAATTTTGTATAACTATTAATTCATTGTCATGTATTATCATTTCCTACCATATAATGTAACAATTTGAGCGTACATATTTCTCAGAAAGTTTCAGCCAATGCACATTTCACAACGTGTACATCTGTCCAAATTTAGAATTTTTTCATCAATCTCGTTTCCAGAATCTAGAGAGCATTTTGGAAATAGAATTTGGTATTCTGGCGACTTTTATTCCACTTGATATGCGCACGAGGAACTCGCAGTGCAAAAAGTGAAGATCTCATCGGACCAAAATCACGTCCGAGTCGTCCACTTCGCTTTACCAATGGAAAATTCAGGCGCGCCGAGGTGGAAATTCAGAAAGAGATACGTGCGTCGCAGGTTTATGTGTATATACATTTGTAAGAGACTATGCGTCTATATATGAACCAGAAAAGGAGGGAGGCTTCAGTGTGGATGTGGGATTCCCACGTGAGTTCGTAATGGGAGAACTCATCGAAGGTTATAGACTGCGGCCATAATGGTGACCTGGACAATGTGTCTGGGAATCCCAATATCGACGCTCGTTAAAAATGATTATAGCAAAATAGACATAGCGACGTTGGCGTCGCTTTTGACTATCGCTTGCATCGATTGAGCCAATAAACAGAACGGAAAGATGTCAATTATACACACCACTGCACTCCACCGATGCCAAACAGAAATCATGGATCCAAAATATCCGTCGAGGTTTCTAAATTCATTTAAATAAATACATTTGTTCAAATAAAGAAAAATAAAGCTTCCTAGAAAGACTAGCTATTATGACTGGTTCCCTTAAAGGAAACTGCTACTTGTCGGAGCGCCAACTAAAGGTAGCGTCGGTGAACTAATTCCCCTTATAGAGAAAACTGAGAGCATTTCAAAGGAATCATAATTCTGCTTCTAAATTTAATTAATATTCCATCTGAGGAAGATATTGGAAGGCATTGAATCCAAACGAGAGAAATCTCTTTTCTCGAATTGCAGCTAAGATTCCTGTAAATATAAACCACGAACTTGATATCGTTGCGGTACAGAGTACACATGAAACCAATTTTCATTTAAACTAATGATAAACACACTCAGACAGGCCCTATTCAGAGAACAGTAACAGCGGAAGACTACCTCCAAGGAGTCGCAAAGGGAAGGAAACAAGCAGCGAAGGTGAATTTCTCGATAACCCAAGTTATTAACTCATAAAGGCCGAGTTAGAGTAGGGTTAGGGGATGAAGCATCCCTCGCTATTATCGCGAATTTACATGCCAGAGTAAGGACGCTTCTCTTCATCTCACTCTCCAACCCCTTCTCATCCTCCAACCACTACCTTTGCCAATAAAAGCTCTCGCCATAACGCATAATGGTTTAATTAAGAAGCTGTCGCTCTCGAGTTCTAGACTCCTGCAAAAAATATCAATCCATCGCAGTATTCTAGCATAATGGACTAGATTAATTTCATATTAGGATAAAGGAATCTCGTTTAAAGAAGTCGCAATTAAACAAGGTTAAAGTGATTAAAAGGATCATCATTACAGTGACAAATAATTATATTTCAAACCTTTAGATCTAAAAGATCTAAAAGATCTAGATCTTTAGATCTAATTACGTATAATAAATTCTTTTTCTTAAGAAAAAAATCATAGTTAAAAGTTTCATTCAGAGGTTCATAAAAGGAAGCATTTAGTTGATGAATTTCCAATTTGTGTTAATCTGGATAGCAATTGTTAATGCATTCTCTTATTCCAGATACGTAATTGCTAATCACGAGCATTTACAATTACGTACAAGCCCACAATGGAACTTGGCTGATTATTGTGAACCCAGCACCTGATCATTATCAGCACAATTAACTTCACTCTGGACACGATAAAAATCTAATTGGATGCTTGATTGCTTTAATGCAGTTACTAAAATCAGAACTGGATAAAAAAGAAAACAAATATAATACTAAATGAATTTAAATGAGAATATAACTATAAAGTCGTATTAATTAAAATAAATATTAAATTTAAATTTTCAGTGTTGCTAACTACAATACTGAGGAAAGAAATAGTGATAGATTATGCTACGAATGAAGTTAATCGATCAATTCATCCTTCGAGAAATGCCAGAAGGGAAGTGCCCAGAAGAAGCCAACCTTGTGAAACGTGGCGAAATGTAAAATGGATTTAATTAATCTCTGCCTAATTGTGTCAGACACGCGAAAGGTGTTGGTCTGGAAGAGCCTAGATTTCCGGGAACGTATTAATTTATGCCGCTAAATTATGCAGGCCTTGCGCAGGTGAATATTCCTCGAAGCTTCCGTGCCACCGACCTCCTACTCTCTTCTTATCACCCTCCACTTAATTGTATCAGTTGGCCCTGGAACGACATCTTGTGTCTCTTCCACATTATCACTTCATCCTCCTTCAAAACCTGTTAAAATTAATTTTCCTCCAACCAAACAAATTTTCTCACAATCAGTGTATCAATAAAGCAGGAAAGTTGCCATAAAGGTTTCTTAAAATGCGATGCAATTCTCAAAATGTTGATTATATTTTCGAGAAATTTAAAAGTGAATTTTAAAAGAAAATATAACCAAAAATGTAAGATATTCGCAGCGCCACACGGTGGGAAAAAAGCAACTTTTTTGGACAAAAATCGACCGACAGTACAATTCTTAACTGATTTTAATTTTTTTTTCAGGAATGACTGTGAGTCTTCCAGGTATAACGAGTAACTGCGAATATTCCACTCTGACTAAACAAAAGTAATTTTTTCGTCATTCGCAATGATTAACTATTTTAAATCCATAGATTTCATATGAAATATGACAGATAATAATGTGCACTTACAATTAGTTAAGAATAGCTGTTGTTTACCAATTATTTAAACAAATAGTTTACCAATTATTATAAACAAATACAAACTTTAACCATTTTTTCATGAATAGGCTTCATTTTGTTTTTGCGGAATCAACTTGAAATGTTTTACCAAAGACGCCTTGCTGTAATATTTATCACAATTACAAAAACTTTTAATTATTTAAACAATTTTTATAAACAAATGCACATTTTGACCATTTTTTCATGAATAGGCCTAATTTTTTGTGGAATGAACTAGAAATGTCTTTCCAGGGACTTCTTGCTATCATATTTTTCACAGTAACGAAAACTGTTAATTATATAAACAGTTTTTATAAACAAATGTACATTTTCACCATTTTTCATGAATAGACTTCATTTTTTTGCGAAATCATCTCGAAATGTTTCGTCACAAACTCCTTGCTGTCATTTTTTTTCATAATGACAATAATTATTAATTATATAGACAATTTTTATAAACAACTGCACATTTTCACAATTTTTTCATGAATAGGCTTCATTTTTTTGCGAAATCAACCAGAAATGTCGTGTTAAAGACTCCTTGCTGTCATATATTTCAAATTAATAGAAGCTATTAATTCTTTAAACGAAAATTAAGCCTATTCACGAAAAATTGCTGAAAATGTGCGTTTGTTTATAAAAATTGTTTATATAATTAACAGTCTTTGACACTATGAAAAATATGAATGCAAGGAATCTTTGACAAGATATTTCGAGTTGATTTTACAAAAAAATAAAGCCGATTCATGAAACAATTGTAAAAATGTGTATTTGTTTATAAAAATGGTTTATATAATTTACAATTATTGTCATTATGAAAAATATGGCAGTAAGGAGTTTTTGGCCTTGTTGTTTGAATCTTTGGAAAAACATTTCGAGTTGATTCTACAAAAAAATGAAGCCTTTTCGTGAAAAAATTGTGAAAATGAGCATTTGTTTATAAGAATTGTTTATATAATTAACTGTTTTTGCAATTATGAAAAATATGACAGCAAGGAGTCTTTGACAAAACATTTCAAGTTGATTTCACAAAAAATGAAGCTTATTAAGGAAAAAATTGGTTAAAATGTGCATTTGTTTATAAAATTTATTTAAATAATTGGTAAACAGCAGCTATTATTTACTATTTTTAGACACACATTATTCATACAAATATACGAAATCTATGGATTTAAAATAGCTAATCATTGCGAATCACGAAAAAATTACTTTTGTTCAAAAATTTGATAATGACATTATAAGCAATTTTGTTCTTACTCTAACCTACTGGACATTATTTTTAGTTAATCATTACATTGATTTATGGCCTGTTTTAATAAATTGGAAAATCCTAAAAGAAATGGTATCACGGAAAAGTTAGACAAAAAAATTTTTAAACTTTGTTGTTAATTAACAAATTTTTGTTTGGTCAGAGTGAAATATTCGCAGTCACTCGTTATACCTGGAAGACTTACGGTCATTTCTTAATAAAAAAACATCAAAATCGGTTAAGAATTGTACTGTTCATCGAGTTTTATCTAAAAGAGGTGCTTTTTCCGACTGTGCGCCACCTGGCGGTGGCGTAGGTGAACTAACATACAAGTCAACGCTTTTTCGTGGGATAAATTAAGAAGTGGTAGATTTATTGTTTCTTATCATACTTTCCTGCATTTTTAGGTAAAAATACAAAATTTGAATTACACTATAAATTATATTATATTATAAATGCTTTGTGTATTTTTACGGTCGAAAAACCATACTTTCCGCGCGACATCAGGCGGTAGCGTTAATGAAATAATATAGGAAAAACGACTAAGTCAGCGTTTTTGCATGAGATAAATTAAAAAGTGGTAAATTTGTGGTTTCTTATTATTTATTATTGCATTTTTTAGGTAACAATACAAATTTTGAGTTACAAACATAAAAGTTTTCTGCGCTTTTCATAAAAAAAACTTTTGTGGTTATATGTGGCCCCCAATGACTAATATATAGTATATTACATACCTAGGCCAGTAAAATAAGAAATGTCTCAGATCACATGTAATTGTCGGTCGAGGCGAAGCCGAGGTTGACAAACATGTGATCTGAGGCTTTCTTTTTTACTGACCAAGGTGTGTATACTATTTTTCTGCTCAACGACGCCAGAAAGCGGCAACTTCGTTTAGCGCAGCAAGCGGGAAGTTGACGCTTTCTGGCCGGAGGGCAGAAAACAAATTTGCTACATTCGAAAAATGAAACTTCCGTGCATTAAATCAAAAAAAGTTTCCAACAAAATTTTTCACTTAAAGCATCTCTAGTAACACATCTAAAGGGCAGAACTTTATTTCAAAAGGTCTTTACGGAGTTGAAGCATCCAATCAGCGAAACTAGAACCGTATCCCTTATCGTAAACAGGTTTTGTTAAGATCTTGAGGATCGAATACATGCAATTAAAACTAAAGCCTCAAGTCAAACATTTAAATGTAAACAAAACATTAAATCCTGGATGTGACAGTGTGCAACACCTCATTAAGTATTTCCTTTAGAAGCAGCAGATTGCTGTTTATTGATCGCACTTGCGTCAAAGGAACTCCATCTATTAAGAAGATAGTTAAGGTACGAGATCTAATGCGAGTGGATAATGTGAAAAGCAGATTCAAGTTCAAAGAATGGGTTACACGAAATGCTTCACTGGCTTGGGTTTCTCGTTGCTACAAGAAGCTGCAATGTAACATCCTCTCAGGAATAACCTTCTTAGACCCACCTAGACCCGCCAGCTAATCCTTCGACAAAGGACCATCGAGTATCGATCGCTTATATTCTCTTTGAAGCAGTTCTATCTCAGCGTAGCACATTTCGAGCACGATAAGAGCTTAAGTTTACCCACATAGACGAACAAAACGCCCAGCCTCATACAGGTGTGTAAACCCTCTTAAGTGCCCTTGCAACGTCCACCTGCGTCCTTCGAGAATGCTTATCGTTCCCTACGTCACTTGGAAAATTGAACTCGTAACTGGTGATTCCCCAAGAGGAAGTAGAAGGGGTTACCAGTGATGTGAAAAGAAGTTTGAAAGGTTCAAGGTCATATCTTTGTAGCATCAGAAATTAGGTCTAGAAGTATTTAGTAAGTTCGAATTTGGTATTCTAAGTGTCGTTGTTATTTTTAGTAGATGATACACCAGAAGATCAATAACTGTGGGTCAAAAATTAATGGTAATTGTCAACTTTAGCAATTTTGGCTCAAATACCTTATTTCGAAAACGAAAATTCGGGTGTTTTTTGAAAAAATTTCACAGAACGTGAGGTGCGCACTAAAAGTAGGTGATAGTTTTGTCTGGTATCTATAGTATGAAGAGGACGACACTTCTGCATTTGGCGCGAAAAGCCGTTAGCATAGGAATGGTCCTACTTCAACAAAGTGGTCCATTGTCAGGTCAGTCGTCCGAGCAAGTACCATTGGCTTCGAAGCACCGTCCCGAGAAAGAACACCAGGCACGCTCAAATCGAATGCTACGTGGCACGGGTTTCTCTTATCTATTTCTGTGCATGCACTACAAACGATTTCAGTTGTCTAGAATTCAAAAGTTTCCGATTGTTTTCCTCTCTTCTTATTCTTATTTGATCGCCAACTCCTTCCATAAAATTTTATTTTAAGTGACACGAGGTGACTTCTAAGTCAGGCACGAAAAAGATATTTTCCTTTGGTCTATCAGACACCGGTGACCGAAAATTGGGAATCTTTACAACAGGGTCTTATACCAAAAACTTAGTAAATCTAATGTAAGAAGAATCTGAGATAAAATGGAACGATATAAAGTGTTCTTATCAATGTATATCTTCTTTGGGTATATGAGTGAATTCTCAAGGATAAACAAAAAGAAGCCAGTGATGGTAGTCTTCACTCTTCACTTCGTGTCTGTGTCGTAAACACGGAAGATAAAACAATAAAATTATGGACCGGAGCCAATCTAAGGCAGCGCGCCACTATCACTCCTTCCTTCTCTCTCTCTGGATGGTACTTTATTGCATGTAATTTTGGGAAATAAGCCAAAAGGAAGAATTAACGAGTCGGTCGACCGCCGGAGTTGTCGACGCTTTACGTCGCGAGAATTGACTTTGATGATTTCTAAACTTGGAAAGTTTCCTCTTTAAATATACAAAAGAGCAAACGGACAAAATTTTGTAGTAAATAGTTTTTTAAAGACAACTACCACGATTTGTCAGAGAGGTTCTCGACATGACACCTGGCGGTAGTGTCAGTGAACTAACATACGCAAGCCAACTGTAAGCTTGAATGCATCTATAAAATCATAAAAATTATATTTCTAAATTAGGTTTATTTATTTGTTACAAGTCTTTTGGTAATTTAAAAGAACTGATACAATTTTAAGTGAAGTTTTCACTTTGTCAATTTGGAAATTCCTTGAGATTTTCGAACTTCAACCTGACATTGTCAGATCATCCATTCTCCGAAGAAAATTTCGAATTACTAACTCCCTTACTCGAGGGAAAGCAGTAAACAAAGATCGATAAGAATCCGCTGACGATTGGCGAGCAAAAAAGTTGAAAACCAAGAGATTTGTGCACAAGGGTATTAAAGTTCGGGATGGGAAAACAGAACTCAAGTAAAGTCACGGGTCGGATATTTGAAAGGTATCCAGAGCATGAACGAGACTCAAAGTTCTGAAAAACTTTGCGACTCAATGAAAATTCGCATGCGGGTTTTATACTTTGAACCTTAATTTTAAAAATTGAGGTTTAGTAGAGAAAAGTCGTAGGTGTAGGAAGATTTCATTCTGCACGATGCAGTTGTAAGAATTCAATGAATTTTATTTGAACGTTAATAAAATTGGAAGACTACTTTTATTCTGAATTAAAGTTTAATTCAGATTTTGTGTATTCGAAGACTATTTTGATTCTGAGTTAAAGTTTAATTTAAATTTTATGTATCATAAAATAAGGTTCTATTTAGATATCTAATTTTAATTTGATGTCTAGATATAATTTTCATTATTTCCCTATAATTTTTATTCCTTTCGAAAAAAATCTTTAACTTCTTCAAAGGAAAACTTGTTTCTTTTTCTATAAAAGCAAATATGTAAAAAATATCAAAGGATCATATAACAAAAAAAAAAAAAAAAAAAAAGAATCGTATCTGAAAATATGAGCAAACGAGAGTTGCGACGTGCAGGGACGTATCTATGAAGTGGTGCGTTTACTCAGGTACGTGGTGGAAGGTAATTGAGTCGCACGAATTGCGGAGAATTGATTACGGTCGGTGTGCTCCTGCTGTCTGTGCAAATCTTTGTGACATTTTCATTAACCAGCAACGAGGACGTGCAGAGAAAGATGGAAAAAAAGAGAAGAAGGTTGCACGTGGAATAATTAAGCGGGTATGGCTACCTCCTGTTCCAAATGTTTACACGAGTTTTTGCAGAACTTTCCAGACGTGAAATAAAAAATTATCGTTCGAGGAAACTGAACTGTGTAAAAAGAAAATGGCTTTATTACTTTTATTCCATTACATAGAAATTTTTTAACTTTATCCTAGTAAATTTGTCCTGAAATAAAAAGAACCTGTAAAATAAAATAATTGGGGACTTTGTTTTCAATAGTAGAGGACTTTTGAAAGCAGATAAGATCATACAGGGAACAAGATTCCAGAAAATTCTGCAAGGTTATAGAAGATTTTGGATCAATCTAAAACGAATACATAAAAGATTTTTAAGTATTTTAGAAGATTCCGGAAGATTGTATCGAGTATCCCACAAGGTTTTTAAGGAATCTGAGAAGTTTTGGACGACTTTGGAAGATTCTGGAGGATTTAAAAAAATTTGGAAAGAAACGGTATGATTTTTTAAAAGACCAAAGGATTCTAGAATGTCGCGAAAGAATCTAACAAATTTTCATCGATTCTAGAAAATTCTGGAATAGCCTAGAATTTTTTGGAAAATCTTAGCCAATATTTAGGAAATTTTTGAAATTCCAATTTTTAAGAAGACTCTGGAAGTCTTCTCAAAGGGTAACAAAAGGTCCAGAAGGTTATGGAAGAAAACAAAATATTTTAGAAGATTTTAGAAAGTATGGAAGAGTCCAGAAGGTTTTGAAAGAAAACAACATATTTTAGAAGATTTTGGGAAGTATGGAGGATTCCAGAAGATTATGAAAGAAAACAAAATATTTTAAAAGCCTTTGGAAAGTATGGAAGAGTGCAGAAGATTTTTCGTGAATTATAGAAAGTTCTGAGTTAGTCGAGAATATTTTGACGAATTTTAACAAATTTTAGAAGACTCTGGATATATCTGGAATAATTAAAACGAATCTTGAATATCCTGAAAGGACTGAAAAGGTCTAGAAAATTCTGAAAAAGTCCGGAAGACTCCAGAATATTATGGACACCTCGTAGAGTCCAGAAGATTTTAGAAGTATCTGTAAGTGTATAAAATATTATAGAAGTATGTAGAAGATTCTAGAATAGTATAACATATTTTGAACCATTTTAACAGATTTTAGAAGATTCTGGACATACCCAGAAGAGTCTAGTATAATCTAAAAGATTGTGGAAGCGTTTAGAAGAGTTAGAAAGAATTCTAAAGGATTTTAGAAGATTTTGTCAGATTCTTGAAGAAAGTCACAAGAAAAAATGATTGTATTTACCTACGAAGCCAATATTCCATGTGGCGACACACACTGCGGCGAAACGAGATTTTGGGGTTCAAAAAGTTCCAGAGCCATCATTTCTGAGCCGATTTTGCTATACATTTACGAAGTGTCAAAGAACTATAATTTTTTATATTTGTGCTCCCTGCTTTGCCACATTCATTGATATTTTCTCAAAAAAGTATAGAATTAGTGAATTTACATTCGCTGAACAGATTTTGATATTGTGGATGAAGTTCCTTGACTTCCTTAATTGTTAAAAACAAATTGATGAACAAAGATTACATTTTTGATTGTCATAAACAATTATCATAAACAAATTCATTAAATAAACGCTTTGGAATATAGAAAATTCGTTTTTTAAATGAAATTGTTTATTTAACCATCAAAAATAATACTTCAACGGGACGTTGACATTTTTCATTGTTATAAACAATTCTGATAAACAAATTCATTAAATAGGCGCATTTAGATAGAGAAAATGCGTTTGTTTAGCACAGTCGTTTATTTTACCAACAAGAATAATATTTCAACGGGATATATTGACACTCAACAAAATTTTTAATTGTTATAAACAATTATTAGAAATAATTCATGAAATGGGCAACTTCAAATACAGACAATTTTTTTCAGCAGAATTATTTATCTTAACCTCAATTATCTTCAATCAACAGATCTTGAGCTTCAGAATCTATGAGATAAGGGACAGTCTTCCATTGTGATCGGAAATGGTTTATAAAGGGATCAGTCATAAATTAACAATTTGTGACCCAAACTTTATTGGTTACGGTCTAACTGATTTTGCAGATATAGAATTCCCTGATTCTCTTAAAAATTGTATTATTTGCCTCTTGGGCTTCTTCGGTTAATTGGCAGTGAAGCAGTTTCGATTATTTAAACCACGACTTCGCTTCCCATTTGCGGAATTCTAAACGATACGCAATGTGAAGGATCTACATTAAGCATATCCACGCATGTTGTGTGGTGAGACCAAAAGAGAAGTTTTCGGTTTTGTCGGGCAAAAGTTTGATTTGTTCCAGGTTATTCATCATCGAGGGCTTTGCATCGCATATATAACATGAAGATAATGATGGAGTGTCAGTGAGCGCTTGGAAAACCTTTCCATCTATCATAAACATTATCATTTTATAGGTGACTTTTCAGCGATTCCGATTTTTACCGAACTTAATTGTTGTAGGTTTCAATTTCTCGATTTCTTGTTGGATCTGCGCTACCTCAGAGATGGTCCATCACATCCATACTTTGCAGTTAAAGTAATTGAAAGATTAAGTCTATCGGTTAATTCTGGAGGTATAATTTTAGGTATTTCCATTGAACGAGATATTGTGTGATCCAACAAGACTTGTGTGTGATCCAACAAGGCTTGTGTGTTGATACTCACACTATCTTCCGTTATATTAAAGGCCGATTCTGGGGGGTAGCACCTTTTTTTGGCTTCTGCTAGGCTCCTATATGGTGGACAAATATTAGCATTTTTAGCTTTCGCTTACATTCGAATAATTTCATATTGTTTTTCATTCAACTTTGCGCTTTCAATCAAGGCTAATGCTTCATTATCTGTGTGGCGTATAACTTTTTTTACCTCGGAAT
Organism: Euceroptres primus; assembly: GCA_037177015.1. Taxonomy (NCBI): domain Eukaryota; kingdom Metazoa; phylum Arthropoda; class Insecta; order Hymenoptera; family Figitidae; genus Euceroptres; species Euceroptres primus. The sequence continues at coordinate 12,019 of JBAGKK010514490.1, forward strand.
CTGATAAGATGTCAGGTAATTTATCGTGAGCATCATCGTCATTGGCAAAAGTTTACTGATGGCATTAGCGATTTTGATCTTACCAGAAGATTGCAAATTACTCAAAATGCACTCTAAATTTCAATTCCAGAATAACTTTTTGAATGGTGAGCAGTTTCCGTCTTTTAGTTGATTTCGAACTATTTTCGAAATCATCAGAAAGTCTTCTCCCGAGAGAAGCTCCATTGAATTTGACGAGGAAATCTGAAAGCAGCTATTCCACATTTCTTTCACTGAATATTTTTACATTATAAAAAGCAGTTTTTCATTTTTTCTCAAATGTGGACAGAAAGAGCGATAAATTGTCTCTGATTGCTTTCAGATATTCGTCTTTGATGCCGTGCGTGGTTTTAATATGGCTCACCAATACCTCGCTATTTTTTACATCGTTCGCGATCAGGAAATCGCAAAGAACTTGCCTCAGAACTTTTAATTAATTCTTTGTTAATACAATGAATTTTGTTGGGAAAAAAGGATTTCACTAGAAACTTACAAAGTAATAACTTGAAGCGATAGAACTAAAATCTAACGAACAAAAGAAAAACTATTAACGCAGGAAAAAACATGAAAACAATGCATCCACAAATCTGTGCTTTATAAGGAACGATCTTCACTACGCGGCCTAAAAAATGCTACGTAATCAAAGATGGAAACTCATAGACAAACCAAATAAATACGTGTATTTACCTTTCACTATTCCTCCGAAAGATGTAAGCGCATGAATGAATTTGAGGTTAAACGATCATTGACAAAAAACAAGTAAGAACCAAAACAACTGATAACCGAAACAATATTTCCCCCGAGGACTATGAAAAAATTTATTACAAAGAGTTAGAAAAAAATCAACTCTGTAAATTATTCGACTAACAACAAGCGAACATTTGGTCCATAAGTACTTATGGGGGGGATTCGTTTCTAGAAAGTGTATGCAAAAGGTCTCATTGTTGGAAATTATTCTTGAGGGTAAAATAAACGATTCTGCTGTAAAAACCAATTTTCTGTATCAAAAAGTGCCTATTTAATGAATTTTTTATCAGAATTGTTTATAACAATGAAAAATGTTCTTGAGTGTCAATACATCCCATTGAAGTATTATTTTTGAAGGTAAAATAAATGACTTCGCTAAAACAACAAATTTTCTACATCTAAAAGCGTTTATTTACTGAAATTGTTTATGATAATCAAAAATGTAATCTTTTAGTGTTTAGTTGCAAGAATATCAAGGAATGAGGCAAAGCAGGTAGCACAAATATTAAAAATTGTGGTTTTTCGACATTTTACAACTTAATAACGAATTTTAAAAAATTTTATTTTATTTAATCGGCTCGAGAGACCCCTTCAGAATTTAATAATCTTTACTCCAAAAAAAAAGAATAGCGCAATCGGCCGAGAATTGTAGTCTCTGGAACTTTTTGAACCCCGAAATCTCGATTCCTCGCAGTGGGCGACAGGTGACGCTAGTTACTAATGCTACTCTTCTTTACCTAACCAAAGTGGGCACTAACTTTCTGTGGCTCAGCACTGATACATTTGCACATATATTTTTAGTAAATATTTCATAATTTTTAAGGGACTTGCCAGAAATATGTAATAAGTTAATCAAAAAGTGTGAATTACGCAAAATACAAACATGCGTATTTCATTTTTGCGCGATTAAAGAGG
>JBAGKK010514501.1:0-13718 GCA_037177015.1 Euceroptres primus
CGAACATTGACTATCAAACACTATCTAACGACCAACTAACGAATCCAAAAAGAATTTTTGAAAAATATTAAAGTTTGAGGTGCAAGTGTGAAATTGGCACCCCAATTTTGAAATGACCATAATTTTTTAATTTTTGACTATCAAACGACCAATGTTGACTATCAAACGCTATCTAACCACCAACAAACGATTCCATATAAAATTTATACAATTTTCCAAAATTGGGGTGCCATCTTCACGGCCATGCGTATAGGTTTAGCCACTCCGATGAAAAAATTAAATTTTGAGGTTAGGATATACTTTCATGAACTTATTTCAGTTGCTTAGAAGTAGTATTATTCGACTAATGAAATCAATATAACTTGTCCTATTTAAAAATAGTTTTTTCAAGAGAATTAAATAAAAATCAAAAAAGTTGTAACGCACTTTGCAAACGTAAATTTTTGTCGCAGAGTTTGAGGTTAGGTTTCAGTGTTAAAAGAATAATTTTGTAAAATAGTACTAATTTAACTGATATTTATTAAATTAATGTAAAGTACAGATGGCAATTTTCATTATTAGTTAAAGTAATTGTTAAAATTCCCCGATAAAAATTCTCTTAAGAACTTTAAAGATTAAAAAACTTAACGTTTGACATTTGACAGCTGATATTTCCTCGTGACTAAACTCTTCTGCTTGCGCACAGAAGAGTAGATCACATGCAGTCAAATGTAATTGCGTAAGTGTACAATGTATGTACGCGTAATTCGGAAAAGAACATATTTAATTTTATCATATGTTTTTTCTTATCTTTTGCTTGAAAGTGTGGGTAAAAACAAGTTGATTTCAATTTAGATTAGATAAAAACATAGTTTATTTTAACAAGTTGTTAAAATATACTATAATTATACCATCAATGGATTTTGAAAGTCATCTTTAGTTTCATTTTGCTCTTATCTTTTCAGTCAGTTACAAGTAAGTAATGAATATTCATAATAAAACCTATAAAAAATATCATGTACGCTTTTGTTTCATTGTTAAGTGCATTGTTGTCTTTAAATTATTTCTTTTGTTATACTTGTTTGGAGGTTAGGATTGCCTTTTATACCTATATTCATTTTATATATTTTTTTATTAATATTTTATGATATAAATATAATTTTAACGCTATCATTAGCATTTAAATGAATGCAGAAAAGTCAAAAGGAATTTTCATTTTTTTATTATAAAACCAAGTACAGTAATCGGGGAATTTACGTGATTTCAAGAATCTGCTATTCTTTTCTTTTTACTTTCTACTTTGCTTATACTTTAAAACTGTAGTTTAATCATAACAGTTGAGAGAGGGAAGCAATTTTGACTTGAAAATTAAAATGTTTTCAAGTTATAATTGAATATTTTCTTAGAATTTTGAATTTTTTTTTTAGACATGGTAAACATTCCTCTGGTGGGTACAGTAAAAATATTCGTAAACGATATATTTAAAGAAAAAGAACCATGGCAAATTGTAGCCATTACTACGACCACTGTGCTCACATCTATTTGGTTCTGGGATATAATTTTTCAAGAAGAAAGTATGTAAATTTTTTATTAAACGTGATCAAAGTTCTCCACAGTAGAAGTAGAAATGGTAATTTAATTTTAATCTCTAGGTCTCGTGGAGCGAGTAAAGAAAAACGGACTTAAATTAGCTCGCTACATACCATCTATTCGTAATAAAATTGACACAGAGTTGAACAAACTAAATGAAATTTTTGAGAAAGATTCTCTTCGAAGAGTCAAAAGTGTTCCCTTTGTTGTTGAACTTCCTAAAAAAGGTCTCAGTTCTGAGGAAGTTTTAAAATTGGTTGAGCAATCTGTTCGATTAGGTAATATTATTATTTTTTAAATATTTAGAAATGTTTTTGTTTTATTATTTTGTATTATTTTTATTTATTTTGTGTCGATATTATTTTGTATCTATACTATTTTGTGTCTATATTAAAATCATAATTTTTATGAATTGCATTTTACAGGCGATTTCGACTGGGAAAATGGCAAAGTATCTGGAACTGTTTACAAAAACGACAAACACCTCACTCAGCTAATGGGCAATGTTTACCGGGTTGCTTCTTACACGAATCCGCTCCATCCAGATGTTTTTCCCGGAATCTGCAAGATGGAAGCTGAAGTAGTGAGAATCGCTTGCGATTTATTCAATGGAGATGAAGCCACTTGCGGAACTGTGAGTGCACTCTCACCTTCCATTTCCTGGTTTTATCGAGTGTCGGAGAAATATTGCTCGTCGTAGCAATATTTTCAGGACTCTTGAGTTGCTCAAATCGTAAAATAATTTTTTTCCTGATAATTTTTCTAATTTTTCTAAAAACTTGTTGGTTTTAAACGTATTCTATACAATTACTTTTATGATGCTGAGATTTTCTATGTCGAAAAGTTTTAGCTGATAATTAATCTCCATGTTTAGATGACAACAGGTGGAACGGAGTCAATTTTACTTGCATGTAAGGCTTATAGAGATTATGCGAAAGAGGTGAAGGGAATCAAGAATCCTGAAATGGTTATACCCGTAACGGCCCACTCAGCGTTCGATAAGGCTGCTCAGTTTTTAAAAATCAGAGTGCGCACTGTGCCTGTGAATTCCGAAAGCTACACCGTAAACATCTATGATATGAGAAGGGCAATTACGAAAAACACTATTATGGTGAGAGCTTAATTAATCATAGAAAGGAACAGATTTATGAGACAAAGTTTCTTTAAGCATTAAATTGCTCTTTTCAGCTGGTTGGGTCCGCTCCAAACTTTCCTTACGGCACTATGGACAAGATCGAGGCCATTTCCGACCTTGGAGTTCGCTACAATATTCCAGTTCACGTTGATGCTTGCTTGGGAGGATTTCTGATTTGTTTTATGAATCAAGTTGGATATGAATTACCGCTATTTGATTTCAGCCTTCCAGGAGTCACGAGCATTTCTGCTGACACTCACAAGGTCTTCATCGTTTAGCAAAAGTTAAAATTGTTTAGCAAAGTTGTTTTAGTTGTACCCAAATTTTATTACACAGATAAATCCTTTTTTCAGTATGGATATGCTCCAAAGGGTTCGTCGATAATTCTCTATCGCGATAAAAAATACAGGCACCACCAATACACAGTATCATCAGATTGGCCTGGGGGAATTTACGGATCACCAACAGTAAATGGTTCTCGAGCAGGTGGAATTATTGCAGCCTGCTGGGCTACGATGATGTATTTTGGATCCAGTGGTTATCTGGAGGCCACTAAAAAAATCATCGACACTACAAAGTACATCGAAAAAGAGTGTGTATTTTATAAAATCAGTATCGATTTCTTCAGTAAAGGAGGGTGATTGTTTTTACTAAAATTCAATTTCCAGGTTGAGAAAAATGCATGATATTTTCATTTTTGGCACTCCTGTCTCGTCAGTGATTGCCCTCGGCTCCGAAGACTTTCATATCTACCGACTTGCGGAAGCGCTCGGGGCCAAAGGCTGGAATTTAAATTCTCTTCAATTTCCGTGTGGGATTCATTTGTGTGTCACTCACGTTCACACTGAGAGCGGAGTCGCTGATCAATTCTTGAAGGATGTGAAAACTGAGCTGGATATTATTATGAGAAATCCGGGACTTCCGATTGAAGGACGGGTGGGTTAAAAAAATAACTTGTTAGATATAATCAATGGACACATTCGAATTTCGGAAGACTTCGGTTTAAAGGCTAAAGTCTCTTTAGTTAACAATAATATTTTTTTTTAAATTTTAGCTGGCCATGTACGGAATGAGTCAGGCCATTGCAGACAGAAACGTAGTTGGAGATATCACAAGGTGCTTCCTCGATGCGATGTACTACATTCCAAAATCAAAGTAAAGAGATATAAGAATTATGAAGATTGCTAGTCTAATACCTTCCAAAAGAATGGAACTATTTCGGACATGTACGTACTCTGAAAAACCTTTTACACTATTTTACTAAAGCTAAGAATTTTTTCTCGTAACATTAATCCGTATGTACTTTAATGGCTCAGGAAACTCTTGTTTAATTTTATTTTTTCTACTGTTACCTACTGAGAACTAGCAACCTGAAAATAATGTCAGTACTTTTTGTGCATTTATCAAACTGTATTTTTGTACTTTCGAATAAAGATTGTTTTTACGAGGAATGTTTAAAAAAAAGTTCTACAAATGTTTCTCTTAAAGAAAGGAAATAGGTGAGATTTTACAGATAGGAAATAGGACTTTGAAATTGAAATTTTTGAACGGGGTATTTGCAGGGTATTAATATGCTTCGGTATGAGCGTTATTTTATCGATTATGCAAGTTATGAGGGCGAATGCCTTTGCAAGCCATGGTAAATTGAACCCCATCTTCAGGATTCTCTAGGAAGTGGAACAAACATTTGATAACTAATTTCTAGATTCCATAAGAGGATTAGATAAATATTTCCACCTTTTAAATTTCCATGGTTTAACATTTTTGAAGTCATTTTCTTCACAGGTGAATCTCGAAAGTTTTAATTTTTTCACAGTTGAAGTATTTTTCGAGAAAAAGAAATGGTACATGTACGAATACAAATTGAGATTATCAAAAGGCTACAACTATTTCGCGTGCTTTATTGATCCCTCGGCTCATACGAGAATACCAACACGTCCCTGAGGAAGTATTTCAGTATTCACTCTATACGATTCTAATAATGGTTCTGTTTCTGGCAAATATATCTTTCAGGTAAATTGAGGGAAAAAGCCTGTGGTGTCTTAGAGAAGATTAATAGCAGTTTTTGGGAAGTTCCTCAAAAAAGGGAACTTGTTAAAGTCTTAAGTTACAAAACTGAAAAGTAACAGTTACAATTACTGACTAAAGTAACTCCAAGTTCTCTTAAAGTTACTTTATTTTTTTAATGACAGAAAAAGACATTTTCAATTTCATCTTTAAATGTAATAAAAATTTTAAAAAACTCCCGGTTATACGTAATCTTAACAAATAATAAAAAAAATTCTACTAAAAAACATTAAACAAAAAAAATATATTAAAAAAATTAAAATTATGGAAAAAATATATTATACATAAAACTTTTTAAACAAATTTTAAAAATCTTCAAAATAATGATGCGGAAAACTCCCACATTTCTACACTGCCAATTCAGAAGCGAAATTTATGAAAAAGCTAGGAAAATTAGTGAAGAATTAAGGGACAAAAAGAAGGAACAATTTTACAATTTCCATCATTTCAAGGTTACAAAATATGTAATCGTGCAAAATTAAATAAATAAATGATTTAAAAACTTTCATTCTGTTAAATCAAATAAAAACATAATTAAAAAATATTTAATTATGCAAAAATAAATAAATTAGCCAGCGAAATTTTCCGAATAAAAAAACTTTAACTACACCGGGGACGTTGACGAAAAAGCCGTAGAAGGAACAGAAGGAAAAAACGTCCCCGGTATAGTTAAAATTTTTTTATTCGGAAAATTTCCCTGGCTAATTTATTTATTTTTGCATAATTAAATATTTTTATTTACGTGATTATTTGATTTGGCAGAACAAAACTTTTTAAATCATTTATTTATTTAATTTTGTATAATTAAATATTTATTAATCATTTATTTATTTAATTTTGCACAATTACATATTTTGTAACCCTGAAATGATGTAAATTGTAAAATTAATTGTTTCTTCTTTTTGTCCCTACTTCTTCACTAATTTCCCTAGCTTTTTCATAAATTTCGCTTCTGAATTGGCAGTGTAGAAATGTGGGAGTTTTCCGCATTATTATTTTCAAGGTTTTTACAATTTTTTTAAAAAGTTTGTTTTATTTATAATATATTTTTTCTATAATTTCAATTTTTTAAATGTTACGTCAGAAAGAAACAGACTCCCTAATCTAAAAGGTTCCTCGTTTTAGCAATAAATCCTGGGATCCTTGCTCTGGGATGAGGAAAAGTCAGTAAAAGGTGATTAATGTTAATTAACAATATTTATTATTAGAATTGCAAAAGTTAAATGTTTTGTCGACATGGAATTGGGCAGGCATCGAGAGTCCCTTCAATGGTACATCACCTTAAACAAGAGTTCGCTGTGAGAAAAGAGACTCGAGAAATTGATGGAATAAAATTGGTTATAATAAAAACTTACCGGAAATTGTTGATAACGCTGCTTATTGTCACCGTTGTACGATTGCTTAGGGGTTGTGCTTGAAAACCTGTGGGCTGGTTGATGATCAACTCCAATGACTCGTTTTGGAACTCGAAGTCGGTAGGTGGTTGTGTGGATCAGGCCTTGCTATGCAGGTACTTTAACTTTAGAAGGTCAACGCCACGAGAAACTAAAATGTATACGGCACTGGTAATTGATACAATTGGTGAACCGCTACTACTCAACCGCTACTGATCTGATCTGTATTGTACTGTTTGGCTTGGGCCCTTTCGCTTTTTATAAGCCGAAAATATTTGACGTAAGCACATGTGATGCGAAGTCATGTCGTGACGTAAGCACATGTCGTGACGTATAGGTGACCTCCTTTCTCTAGTCTGACTGATGCACTTGAAGGTAACATTGCGATACATGGTAATAGATTTATCTTATGGATCGTAGCGTGATATGGTAATAGATTTATCTCATAGATCGTAACGTGACATGGTAACCGATTCCTTAATATTCGTTTTTCTAATTTTCAATAGATGACGTCGTGGACGTGACAAATATATTTTTTTTGTTTAATGTTTTTTTTAGCAGAACTTTTTGTTTATTATTTGTTAACATCACATATAACCGGGAGTTTTTTAAAATTAAAAATTTTTTTTATTAAATTTTTTTAATATATTTTTTTGCATTATTTAAATTTTTGTGCTTAATATACGTTTTTTTTGTTTTTATTATATTTGTTCCATAATTTTAATGTTTTTAAATATATTTTTTGCATTATTTTTGTTCATAATTTATTATTTGTTAAGATTACGTATAACCGGGATTTTTTTCAAATTTTCAAATTTTTTGATATATATTTTAAAATTTTTTATTACTTTTTTTTCTTTAAATATATTTTTTGCAGTATTACAATTTTTTGTAGAATGTTTTGTTTTTAATATATTTTATACCACTCTAACCTCAAAATCTCAATTTTGACATGATTTTTCGGCTCTCGTGGTATAAAATACTGTTCGATCCTTGTGTGAAAGGTGATTTTTAGCGCACTTGACTCTTCTCACTCGCTTCACTCGTGCGAAAAACGTCTCGTGCGCTAAATAATCACCTCTCACACACATATCGAAATGTACTATTTTGCATAATTTTAATTTTTTAAATATATTTTTTTGTTTAATGTTTTTTAGTAGAATTTTTTGTTTATTATTAGTTAAGATCACGAATAATCGGGAGTTTTTTCACATTTTTAAATTTTTGTAATACATTTTTAATTTGCTCAATATATTTTGCATAACATGACGATACAGGGATAAGTACGCATATTACCTGATAACTTATATTGTTTTGCAAACGTAATTTCTCATGTATTATACGTGAAAAACTCGAAATTGGTGGGTTTCATACATTTTGTACGTATAATACGGATTTTATGTAATGTAAGAATCATGCAGACTAGGTTCCCGAAGTCCATGGGATAGAGTAGGACACAACTATTTCTTGCTTTGTGTCTTGCTCTAACCAATTTGAACCAATGAGTGCATGTGATTGATCGAGAAGCGCCGGGCAGTAAGACACCGATCGTCTCAAACAACGTTGTCATGCTGAGGGAAAACAAAGCGTGCAGATGTGCGCAGACTCTTAAGAATGGACAGAGAAATATCGTGCTTGAACAAACCTTCCCATTCACATCCTCTTTTTAGAATTTTTATTTTGAATAAATATCGAAAAACTGAAGAGGAAGTATACAATTTTTTACAGGTAAACCTTCCTCAAGCCATAAGGAATGTTTGTGCCAAGTTTCAGACTTGTATGTATTGTGAGTTAGGAGAACACGCGTTACAAACGATTTTTACATGAACCTTATAACTCCGGTTTTTCACCCCATTGGCGTGAGGTACTGGGAGTTTAATTACATGAACCTTATAAACTCCGGTTTTTAGCCCCATTGGCGTGGGACACCGGGAGTTTTAAAAAGGGAGCATAAAAATGTTTTGATTTAAAAACTTCTTAATCTGAATAATTCTTAATTTTCTGCAAAATTAATTTGGTTTCAAATGTAAAATTTAAAATGGAAATGGAAGAAGAAATTATTAAATTGTCCCTAATGAAAAAATGACTAATTTCGATAGTTATGCGTAGTTAGTTTAATCATTGAATTGTTTGTGAGCTTTATTTTTTAATAGCAAGTAGATCAAGGCAAGCAATAAAATAGACTGCGGTGGTCCCATTTATATTGTACATTGTAATTTGCACATTTCACATACCACTCCTATAATATGATTTTCTATAAGAGAATTGTTGCAGGAATATTGATATAAGCAAGATCCAAAATAGTATAAAAGGGCGTTTCTGTGTACTCAGGAAAAGTCTGTTACTGTTAAAGTATCTTTTTTTTCTGAATCAAAGGGGAGCGGACTAAATTATGATTCTCGCTTTGTAATACCTTTTACTGCTAACTAGGAGGGCATCCACCCTCCTAAAACTGACGCCCATGAAGTCAGAGTGAATTTTCCCTACCTCTAAAACTACTATATATAAAATCCTGCTATGTGAGGAAATTCTGGATCAAGGGAGTTTACGAGTTTCAGTTTTTTGACAACAAAAAAAGATATTGGATCTACTTTCAGAGACAAAACATTTAATTAAGTATTTTATTGCAGATAAACATAAAAACAACAGTGAGAATTTTTCTTTTTTTTTAAGGCTGAGAATTCTGGAAGTTTCAGGCTTCAAATTGAAAGCAGAAATAGCTAATTCTTAATTACATTGTGGGCGTATTAACAATTCATGTTTGTTCTAGATTCAAAGATTTCTAAATGGAATATATGTTTACATAATATCAAGCTGGGTTGTCGAGCAATTGGCATTGGAGGGTAATTGGTGAGAGAGCACGAATTCTCTATGGTGGTTGATATTCTGTGCACAGGTAATTGAAAATTTTCCATCCCGCAGCGACTCACCGATAATTCTCTGATTCCTGATTGAAACATCACTGAGTTCTGATTCAGTTATCATTAATATTGTCATTCCACGTGGGCCCGATATATATTGTTTGAGAGAATTCTCGGATTTCCTGCACATTATAGAATTTGCATTTCAAGATAAATTCAAACGATGAAATTCGTAAATCGTTTGATTCTTGAATCAAACGAGGAAAAGAACACGAAAAGTGAACAACGAATTAGGAAAGCAAACTTGTAAGAAAAGAAGAAATTTAATCAAGAAGATTATTCTGCTTCAAATGGTTAACGATAGATATTGGAATCAGTTAGATTTCAGTTTTCAAATTTCGAAACTGACAAAAATGTTCAGCTCACAATTTGCAATATGCACATTGTGGTTTGTAAGATATGCACTTCCTGTTACATGTCTCGTCCACAATTCTGAAACTGACATTGCTTTGATGCCTAAATTCCCCATTATCCATTGTTAAGTTCCTCGAAGATATCATTGTACCTATTTTGAGTTCCTTCCGTCCATCTATAATCATTTCAGGTTTACCATTGTAAAGTAATCTAATCTACTTGATCATTTTAGTAGCTCACAATGTCGTAGGTAATAGTCTTATTTTGAATTAGTAATCATTTTGAAAGTAATCATTCAATGTTGAAAATTGAAGAAGAGGTAATTGAGGATCATTTCTCAATTATTAATCTTCATTAGGATGCCTTTAATATTCTATATTGGAAACAATCTCAATGTAATTTACTTCCTTGTTGGTTTTTATTTAATTCATCTCTTGATCTTTATATGATTTATTTTCTCTTCAGTGATACATATTTTATTTTATTTCATTCATTAGCTCAATTCAATTTCTGTCATAAGGGGGAAGAATAAGGGATAATCTTTATTTCGAACAGAAAAAAGATTTGTGACTATGATTTTTAATCTCATAATGGGAAAGCTTGTCTCCAGGTTTATGAATGATAATAATTTCTTATTAGCATCTTTTCAGTTTCAGGACAATCAAGATTATCGCCTTTGATAATAATAAAGCAGAGGAATTATCTTTTTATTCTGGAAGAAAACCAATATGAAGTCGGAGCTGAAAACGAGATTATAGTGCAGCAGAATATTGTCTCTATTGTTTCTATTGGATAATGGATCAATGAAGGCAGTTTTACAACTTGCAATCGAGTAGTACGCGTCGCCTGTTGAAATAAACACAATGAACCATTGAACCTCAAAGAGACTAGAGACTGCGATAATTTATTGGAGATTATATTTGATACAGTTTCCGCAACTTGGCAAAGGAGAAAATGTAAATCATCAACTATATTTATATTGGATTCTTGCTGGTATCCTTTCATGATAAATTATTTTTAATGACATCTTTCAATTAGTTTATTGAAGTTACAAGGATTACAACGGTTTAGTAGTTCAATTTTAGGGAAAATAGGGTATTTCTTTTTCGAAAAAGGGGATTTAGAAAAGGGGAGTATTAAAGACTAAGGGAGCCAATAAATTTTAATAAATATAACTTTTTTATAAGAAAATTCAAATTTTACAAACAAATAAAATTATATTCCATCATGTTAAAACACTTTCTAGACTTTTAGAATCTTTGAAACTCTCTTGTATTTTCTAAGATCCTTCATGAAATCTTGTGGACTTTTCGACCTTTTAGAATTTTCTAGAATATTTTTAATTTTCCATATATTCATAGTTTTGTTAAATCTTCTAAAATCTTCAAAAAGACCCGGAAATCTATTATAAATTCCAAAAATATTCTGCGCTGTTTCAGAATCTTTTAGAATCCTCAAAACTCTTTTGAATTCTGCCGTAAACTTCTAAAATCTTCTACTCCCTTCCAGATTTTTCTTAATATTTTTAAAAAGTCTACAGAGTTTTTGAAAAATTTTAGAATCTTTCTAAGATTCTGTAGACTTTTTGAAAGATTGTTCAAGAATATAGTCTTTTGTAGATTTTAGAGGATTCTACATAATTCTGGATATTCCGGAGTTCAGAATATTCTTGAGGATTCTAGAAGATTCTGGAACAGTCAGTATATTGTAACAGTAACAGTATATTAAAATTTTAAAGATTATTGTAGTAGAACCCAAAAGATTCTAAAAGATTATGGAAGAGTTCAGAAGAATCTACGTGATTGTAGAAGATTCTAGAAAATCTTGAATATTTTGGAGAATTTTTACAGATTTCAGAAATGTTTTGATGATTTTAAAGGATTTGAAAAAATTTTGGGAGTCTTTTGTAGATTTTAGCCTAGAGGATTCTAAAAGATTCTGGAGAATTCTGGAAACGTCTAGAAGACTTTAGAAAGTCATAGAAGAGTTTCGAAGATTTTGGAGGATTTTAGAAGATTCTGGAACAGAGCCTAGAGTATTTTGGAAAACTGAAATAGATTTTGAAAAACTTTTGAAAAGGATTAAGAGAATTTTGAAACAAGAGTCTGAAAGATTATGGATTAGTCTGGAATTCTAGAGAATTCTAACAAATGTAACAAATTTCTGAAAATTATAAAAGATTTTAGAAGAAACTGAAGGATTTGGAAAAAGTCTGGAGGATTCTGGAAGACTATGAGGCAGTATAGAATTTTTTGAAGAATTTGAATAAATATCAGATAATTTTTGAAGATTCTGAAGGAGTTTAAGAGATTTTAAGAGTATTTTGTAGACTCTAAAAGATACTTGAAATCCTACAGATTTTAGTCGGTTATGGAATTTGAAAATTCGGAAATTATGGAAAATTTCAGAAAACATTGAATGAATTCTTGAATTCTAATCGTTGAGTTTGTGGCTTTGGGGTCAGGAAATTATGAAAGAGTATAACTGCATTCATCGATTAGAATTTAACGGAGGGTCGCAAAAAAACCAATTTAATATTGAATTCTTGAATGTTATAAGTTTCTATTTCTCATAATTCTTAGAAAATTAATCGAAACTTTGAATAAACAAAGGCAAAGAAGGGGAAAAGGAAAAAATCTGAAATAAAGAGATTTTAGGAGATTTTGAAAATAATAGAGAGAAAATAGAGAGGAAGGGGGAAAATAGGTAAAAAGGGGAATAGGGGACTGACCGTGATCCCTGATAGTTATTTTAATTTAATAAGAGAATCTTGAGTCAGATTAGATTCACAAATTAGATAATTTTGAAACTTTGAGTATTTAAAAAAGCACTTGAATAGCTGCTGGAATACTGAAGTATTAAGTGTGTAACTAGTATTGTTGGTGTTACAGTTTACAAAGGCCAGGTTTTCATGTCGAAATAGAACGCCTGGTCATTAAGGGGAAGGGAAGAGAAGGGAATGTTCTATAGAAGGCAAGTTCTGTTTCCTTCAAGGTGGCTGTTTAGAAACTCTCTTCTTGGCAGAAAAGGTCGTATTGTTTGTTTTCATAAGGAAATATGCTTTTAGCATAAAGTATCACTGATTTTAGTTAAGCAACTTGTGCAACAAACTTCAGAGGTGAAGTGTGATTAAGCAATCTTAAAGTACAATTGCAATTTATTTAGTCAATTAATTTTTACTGTCAGTAACTTTATCGAGTCAAAATTTTAAAAAACGTGTAAATTAAATTATTTCGGAGAGAAACATTAGCTTTTGTAGGAGTAAGTGGAAAATCATTCCATTATTTGTCCAATGGAAGGAAATTTGATCTTTGATAGGGATGAAAATGAGCTGAAGTGACCAGAACAATTGGGAATTGTTTGCTAGGGAACTTTTTGTCATATCGAGTCAATTCGATGCATTTCAGCTTTCAATCTGAAAGAGGACATTATCGACAGCAGTTATTGACGACTCTGTTGTACGAGAAATAAGAAAATGCGAGAATCACTGAAAAATTAAAATTGATGAAGTAGAAAAATTTCATATGATAAAAAAGATGTTATTTTTATACTTTCTGTTAATTTATATGAAAGAGAATGTGAAATCATTGCATTGACGAAAGCACTGACGAAATACATTATCCATTAAATTACTATAAGTTATTAATAATTATTTATTTAAAAAAAAATACTTCGAGAATTATTACTTTCAATTTTTTATTTGTATAAGATATACTTGCAAAAATGAATTCATTAATAAACTTCTAGGACGACAAAGTCTTATTTATTGCAAATAAATTTTTAGTTTTATAAATTTTTTATAAAATAAATAATTTTGGCAATACTTTGAAAAATGATAAATTAATTATTGGAATTTGGTTTTTGAAAATACGTAGTTCGAATAACATTATATGGAAGGATGAAATATTGACAAAGGTCAAAACGTAAACAAGTCTTTTTTCCAAAAAAGGGTTAGTATGGTGTTAATAATTCTGAATTTCAACTACCGTATATCATATGGTGGGCGTTCTACCTTTGATATTTTGAACAGTATCGTTCAAAATGTCATTTCGGTTCATTAACTTCAAAAATGAAATTCGTGGTTCCTGCGGGTCATTTATCACCTTTATTTTTAGAGTAGATTTTTAAGGTTTCTTTTTCCTTAAAATTTGATGTCATCAAAGCTTCACTCAGAAAAAAAATCTTGCTGATTTGATTCATTTATTTGATTTAAACAAAAATGTTGGTTAAGGGAAGCAAATTTTTATTGGGGCAACCAAATTTTATGGTTAAACCAAC